>QPEY01000099.1:771045-801901 GCA_014706445.1 Hydra viridissima | reverse complement strand
ATATTTGTTATACTTTTTATTTTATGTATATATATATATATATATATATATATATATATATATATATATATATATATATATATATATATATATATCATGTTTTAATCAATACATAAGTTTTGATTTATTACATATAGAGACTGTTTTAGTACTCTAGGTGTTTAGGTTAAACATGAAAGCATGTTAACAATTCTAACATAATTTGTTACAATATTTCAAAAAACTGATCAATTATTTTTTAACACAATTGTAAAATTTTTTTTCTTTATCAGGTTACATTGATATTATTGAAGATGCTATTACAAAATTAAACAATTACATGAATAACAATTTTAGTGCATCTTATCCTCCAATTTGGGTACCTCGCACTTCTGAGTTTGATTATGTTGTCTTTACAAATAAGGAAGATGGTGGGTAGGTCATACATTTTTTTATATATATAATCTTTTATTTCACAACTCGAATTAATCTGAGCAAAACATAAAGGTTGCAATTATTCTTATGCATAATAACCAATAAATTAAAAAAACACAATAAGATTGTAATTTTTTATAGAAATAGTGACTATTCTTTTAGATTTACACAACATGCAGCATTTTATTAAAAAACCCAAACTTAGATGATCACTTAATTTAAAACTGTTGGGGCCACTGTTTTTTGTGATCATGATGTTCTATGATATTTGTTACAGTTTGTTTTTTGTTTTTAGGAAGTTGGTCATCAGTTATTTATTCTGAAACCAGTGTTATATGATGACAGTGCTTATGACTCAGATTTTATTTTTGTTATAATTAGGTGTGTAACCAAGGCTTTTGTTGTAATTTGGTAACCTTAGGAAATTACAAACTCAAGGTTTTTAACTAAAGTCACCTATTTGGATGTAATCAGAGATGCAAAAATCAGCCAGTTATTCTATAATCCTGGGTTGCATGAATGGGTGATTTGATTTGGAATGACTATGTTCTCTTAATTTTTCTCAAGTGCTATGTTAACCCCATCGTTGCTACAGCTATGAATGAAAGATTTTGAGCAGTATTTATAAACATATTGGAATTTCTATATACGTTTCATAAATACAGTAAATAACCTAAGATAAGGAGTTTATAATTTGCTTAAGATCTCTCATTACATTATTGTCAAAAGTGTGTAATGGAGCGATGTATTTGCGGTGCTTAAGGCTAGAGGTAACCCTTCTTTTTTAAAGTTGCACTTTTAAGATGATTGTAAAAGTTGTGTTATTCATCCCTCTAATGCAACTTACAAAAAGGAGCAATAGTCACTTCAGTATCAAAATATTTATTTAGAAAATATAACTTGCGCCTTTTGCTTTGAAAAATACATTAACAATAGTTAAAAGTATCATTTAAATACATTAATGTAAGAAAAATTGTTTTAAAAATTTTTAAAAACTAACTGCTAAAACTTAGAATTACCAACAAAAATAAAAACTGCTCTCATTTTGTATTTTTGAAGATGTTAAGAGAAAAATTTGTTTTCTTGCAAAATATTAGTACTCCACTTTTAGCAGATTTGTAATTTATCAGTAACAGGTATGTAACAAAACAAAGAGTGTTACCAGTTTTAAAAACTTTGTTTTTATCCCCAATTTGTGCTTTGTATGTGTTTCATGTTTCCCACTTACAGATCTACATTTGCAGGAAGTTTTCATGTAAATGTTCAGTATTTTTTTACCAGTTTATGCTCAATCTAACATGCTCATAGTATTTTTTTCATTAGTTTGCAACAAATAAACTTTCACTTAGTAAGCTTCTCTAAATGAGCTAAGAATGCTTTTTTTAGATAATTTTTCTATGAGAGTCATTTTAAACATTTTCTTACATTCTGTTAGTCGATGCTTTTGTTGTTTTCATAGGTTTGAATACTCTTTCATAGATTCTAATTTTTATGCTATTTAACACATTTTAGTGAAGTCTATTAAATTTTAATACTATCTTAATAGATGCTGGAGCAGATACGGAAAAGTTGGTGGGCTTCAAGAACTAAATATTGGAAGAGGTTGCAACTACACAGGTTTATTATTACTTTGTATAACATTGTATCTTTCTTGTACTTTAGGTTAATTTTAATGGAGTTGATCAAAATACATTTATTTTTTTATTTTTATTGAAAAAATCAAAACTTCAATATAATTTACCTTAAAGAAAAAAAACTAGAAAAAAGCACATAGGATTCATTGAATTCATTTACAGCGCAAAATATTGGAAAAATCAATAATAGCAAAAGGTTTATCTTGATAATTTTTTTTTCGTTTTCCACATCACCTCTTACTGTTCAGTATAACTTTTTGAGAAAACGAATACAATAACGGTTTATGCTTTTTCAGTGTATGAGTTATGTTAGAGTTTTTGAGTTACAAACTTTTAAAAATTTTTATTTTTGAATGAAAGTTATAAGCGGAAGAGTAGAGTTAACAAACTTTAAAGAATTATTTTTAATTTTATTGTTTCACTTTTTGTGGAATATACAGATATACTAGGCCATCCCATAATTTTTTTTTGACAACCAAATTACATGCGGAGTCGCTAATGAGTGGCATAAAGGTCATATTTTTAAGTCAAACTTTTTTATTTTTTATTTTTTTCTGTTAAAAGTATTCGCGCCGGTTGTTTGAAGTTACGCACTAGGCAATTTATGACCAAAATTGAGCAGTTTTCAACACAACGGCGCGAATCGATTCTGATGTCGAAACCAGTTAATTTTTTCATTTATACTCTCTTCATGTGTTCCTATACCAAAAAAAACACTGTACTTTTTGAGTTAAGAAATATATAATGCCTACCGTTCACTGATTTTGATAGAAAAATCAACATTTGTGTTATTTCAAAGTGCCTTTTTGTTGATCTATGAGGTTATTTTCAGTCATGGTGCAATATTCATTTTTTTTTACTTCTTATTGGTATCAAATGATAATGTTTTTAAAAAAATTACTTTTCTTGGAACCTTAGATTAAACAAAGCCAAACTTAAAATGGTTACCCCCAAAAGATTTGTTATAGGACTTTAAATATTTTGCTGTAGATTTAACTAAATCAAAATGTGTTGATATATTTCAGAAAATATCTACTTAGATTTTGTGTGCGTTATTTTAAATTCTCATTAAATTTTAAGTGCTCATCACAGAGCACAGCGGGAAAATTTTTTACTAGTAAATGTCGTTTTTATGACTAAATCGGCATCAATCCTCGGACCTCCGATATTAAAGTAAGAACTCTAAGTACTGCCATAGCTGCTATTATATTTATTATATATATAATAAATTCTTTCTTTTAAGGCAGATATCTCTAAAAATTACATAATTTAATTTTTTTTTAAAATACATTTTTAAGGTTTAGAGTCTAGAGTAAGGTAATTAGAAATATTGGAAAGGTTTTGAATTATCAACTCACAGCCAGTAGTGAGGGAGTAGTCGTTGTGACTGACTCCTTGTATCCATTCTTCGTCTTTTTAAATGGCTTTTTCCAAGAGTTTTTCATTTGGAGAAGGTTCTGAAGTTTTTCCTCGCTCTTCGCAGGCTATACATTATCTTGAATGAGTTTTGCTGCATGTTCTGATGAGTCGTTAACAACTTCGACAGATTTTACGAAGCTTTGAAACTCATTGTATCCTGGAAATTTTTTCCAAAAAATTTGAGGGAGTTTCATCCAGACATTTTTCAGAAGTATGACCTAGGATATCAAAAATTAACCAGGAATCTGGCGAAATATATGATTCAAGACCTGGTGGTTGGTCTATTTTAAACAGAAAGCTGCTATCAGAAGGGATTTTAGCTTTGGTTCTACCCGTTCCTAGATTTTTAATGCCACTCCATTGGGTTGAATAAAGAACTTTTGCCATCTTTTCCATTTCGATGTAGTGATCTTTATTAAAACATGCTAGCGCCAGCACAATGGTTGATGGATCCAAATACCACATATGGTTTCGCTATGATTTTAATACCACTTCTGCGGCAGGCTCATACACATTGTAATGGCACATCTGCCAATAGTTTCGTTGATCCTAAGAGTGTGAGTTAAAAATAATGCAATATAGATAGTAAGTAAGGTTGATAATGACACGTCTAACATCTAATGTAATAAGTGTCATTTATTTATGTCATTATTCTAAAACAATTTAGTTGGTCTTTTTTTGAAACAAATTATTCTTAAATTATGAGACTAATATAAAAATATTTAGGAAATTAAGTTTTACTTCAAAAGCTGCAGAATCAGAAAACTCGCAGGTCAAAAACCACGATGCCCAGAAAAGAGAAATGTAGTCAGCCATTCTGTTGATCTCTGACAATTTCATCACTCAGAAAAAGAACCTGTGTGATCTTAGGAAGAAGCAAATTGAAGTTCATATAGTGCAATGCCTTTGCCATGAACCTGGGGTGTGAAATAGCTCCGGTTTTGTGAATTTTGTACCTAACTGATCTTCTTCAAGGAACATAACTACAAGCTCTGACAGTTCACAATAATCTTTGCGCTTCTCAAAAGTCTAAATGTATATAATTTACAATTTAATTAGGAACTTTTAAGTTTCTTCTTTCTATTTTTATAGTTGGTATATATATTTGGTAAAAAGTTGTTTTAAAGTAATATATTTCTTTATTTTAATCTTACCTGACTGTTTCTTAACTTGTTTTTATCTATCAGGTCCTTGCAAGTTTTGAGCGCCAATACAGCCTGCTTCTCCAACCAGGTACCCTTAACATTCTGGTGATTAAATTTCAACAGCATCTTCTCGTTGTTTGCATCAATACCATGCCAGTTCTGCTTTAGAGATTTAAATAGTTAATTCTCTGGTCCAACAGATTTGTTTACTGCAACTTCATTGCAAAAGTGTTTTACATGGAGCTCTCCTACATGATGGCGGCAGGCTAACAAGAGCAATGGTCGGCCACGAAAATTAGCTAATCTTGCACAAGCTCCTTTTAAACAGCCAGTGTTTGAAGCAGTGGTATCAAAACAAACTCCGTGGATGAACTGCCCTAGATCAAAAGAATCTAATAGATTTTGAATTGCTATGAACTAAGCCTCACCACTGCCGTGGTCCAACCCTGGAGCGCCTAACAGATCGGACTGATTGTCATGCCTTTTTAGAAAACAATTGTTTTCTAAACTGCGCTTTTTTTAAATATTACCCGATTTTTGCGTTTCTAAAGTACCACCTGGTAACTAATATGATAATAATAAAAATGCGCACAATCGGTATGGATAAAAAACCTTCCATTCTTTGTATTGACGCAATTAAATTGTTAAAGGTTTATAAATTTCTATTCGCGCTGATCATTTGAAACTGCCCATAAAAACTCAAAAAATGTAAAAAAGTTAAACTTTAAACGAATGGCGCGAGTATAAATACTCATCCAGAATAAAAAAAAAATTCATTAACAAACCAATACCTTAGGAACATTTTGAGACACTCCGTAAAATAAAATTCGTTCCTAAGGGTCAAAATGGGATGGCCTAAGATATACATAAAAACAAACCAGGTCATGAGTTTTTGTTTTTGTAAATTTTTTATACTTTCCCATTCAATTTATAATTTTCTAATTTCATTTACTCACAGATACTGTATTGCATGAAATGCTTCATGCAATGGGTTTTTTGCATGAGCAAAATCGATGTGATCGTAGCACGACAGTAAAGATTGTGCATGAAAACATTAAACAAGGTTTGCGAACGATTTATTGGTTGGTTTAAAGAATAATAGAGAGAATTGAAGTTTGTAAATATTTATATCTTGGCATTCTTCTTCTATTAATGATTGCCAGAATGAATTATTTACAGGAATAAAATGAATAAGAATAAATAACTTAGAGTAAAATGGAAGATAACAAACAAGAAATCTTTGATTTGGCTTGATTTTTATACTGGTTCTGTTGTTTCAACTTTTCGATTTAATTTTGTAAGCTAAAATACTTGTAAATAAGTAACTTAGATTTAACGAGTTTACCAACTTTGTTAAAAGTAATATATACAACTGGTATTTATAGATACCCAATACACTTGTTAAGCTTAAGTCATTTTTCCTTTGTTTAAGGTAAAGAGCATAATTTTGATATTGATCAAGCTAGAACAACCTATACTTCGGTAAGTTTGTGATGTAGTATTTTGAATGAGTTATTATTATATGCAATAACATCTGTACTGATGTTTGATTTTCAACCAAAAGTAGTCCTTTGTAAAAATGAAAGAAATTTCTCTGAAACAATTTTGATGAATGCACTCTCAATAAAATAAACGATGAAATAAGTAATAAAAAATATTTAAAAAAACAAATAATTATATTTACTTCTTTTCTGAATTGAAGTTTTAATTTTTTAAATTATCTTAAAATTTTTTTTAAAATTGCATTTGCTTAAAGTTTCATCATGATCGCATGCTTCAAAAAAATTTCTTTCGGAATTTGAGAATGTATGAATTCTTAGCAAATAACTATTTTTAAAAACTAATTTAATCGGTGCAATATTCTTTAGAATTATGATATATGGTCAATCATGCAGTACGACCTGTGGGCTTTTAGCAAGTATGAAACCAAGACCGAGGACACAAAAACTATTAAAGTGCTGGGTAGAACTTTGACAAAAGACGAGGAGAAAAAAATCGGCAACCCTCCTACATTGAGCGATACTGATAAGTTGGAACTAAACATAATGTATGGATGCTTAGGTATGTCATTTTTGACATCCTTAAGACGTTTTTTTCTAGCGCATACAATTTTTAAATGATTTAAAACAAAGAGCTTGTTTCTGTTTAATAAGAACGATCGATGTCAATAATAAGAGCGGTTGCCAGTTTAAAAAATGCATTTTTACCAAGTTATTACAAGATTTTCAATTTGAGTTTGTTGTTTATCTTTTAAGTGAGAGATATCGTGGTAACTTTCCTGTAGAAATTTCATTTAATAAAGTACGTTGCATTGATTTAAGTCCCTCATGTTTCGTATTTTAGCCGCTACTTGTACGGTAGGATGTGATGGTGTCGAAAGATGTCTAGGTAAAAATCTTTAAACCCCAACTTTATTTACGTTAACAGATGTTCTGTTTTATGATTTAACTTTTTAATTCTACCTGATTGTTTTTCTCTATTGCACGTAGCAAATCGGGTTATATATTTATAAATATATATTTATATTTACGTTTTTCAGATGAACACTCAATCCACGACAACCTCAAAGACACCATCAAGCACTCAAAATCAACAAGCACACAAAATCACCATCAAGCACACAAAATCAGTAAGCATTCAAATTGAAACGATCAATAGTTTGCAAACGCGTATAAAAAGACTGATTGTTTTCGAACTTAATACGTCACAGCAATGCAATTTTATGTTTCGTTGCAAATAATTACTCTTGCACTATTTAACTTGAATAAAGTTTGCTTATAGCATCAGAATGATTTTTTTCAATCGTTCGAATTATAAAACTTCACCGTTTTCACGTGAATTGTTTTTCGATGTTTGTTTGTTTTTTCTTTTATAAATGCATTTTTTATGTGAGCATTTTATGTAGATATAGTATTTTCATTAAAATCAATGAAAGATTATTCGAAAATGTTCTTTTATATTTCTTTCTTTAAAAATGTACGTTTCAACACGCGCTCGAGGAGAAGAAATCAAAATATTGTTGTTTTCTCTTTAATTTTCATCTGATAAGGTTCAGATGACTAATTCATAGTCAATATAAGTTTCCATCTGCAGATATAGTTTGTAATGCATGACGTACTTCTAGCAGTGACGACTGTACTATTAGAGAAGATATACATGGCCAAATAAAGTCATAACGAACAAATTGCCAAATGTTCTCGGCTGAAACTAGATAGCTTTATATCAAGTGGTTTTTCTGTGACCGGGGAAAAAAGGACCAAAAAAAAAGGAAAGACTTAACTCCGCCACGCTAAAACTGGTAGATCTAGAATGTTGGGACCTGGTGACGATCTGTAGAGTTTTGAGTCGGAGAATTGTTGTTGCAAGCATGATCTAAGTAAGACAAAAATAAGGTATCCTCTATTTATAAAAAGAAATAGACTGGCTTTATTCGTCATCAACTATTCATCTGTTGATCAACTTCATGAAAATTTTCCTATGTACAAGAAAGATACAAAAATATATGAAATGATGATCAACCTTTATATTTGCAACCTTTCTCAATATTAAGTTCTTGACGTCCACCAATATTTCCGAATACGCTCCAGCATTTCTTAGGATTGTATTAGAAATTAAAAGAGTTTACTAGAATGTGTTAAATGATTATTAGAATCTTTAAAATAACATTCAAACCTATTAACAGAGCATCAACATAAAGAATGTAAGAAAATGTTTTTCATTGACTCTTATAGAAAAATCTCATATAAAAGCAGCTTTAGCCCTTTGGTGGAAGCTGGTTAAGTGAAGGTTTATTTGTTACAAACTAGCCTAAAATGTGACTTTAAGTGTAATTATTGTTTAAATATTGGTTATTTATTACCTTTATTGATTACACATTTTTGACAATAATGTAAGGAGAGATCTTAGGCAAAAACTAAACTCTTTGTTATTACAAATTGTATTTTTTATATATATATATATAGAAGTTCTAATGTGTTTATAAATGCTGCTCAAAATCTCTTATTCATAATGGTGGCAACGATGGGGTTAACCTAGCAACTGAGAAAAATCAAGAGAATACAGTTATTCCATATCATATCATCCAGTTATGTAAACTATTATTAAAGAATAACTGGCTGATTTTCGCACCTCCGATAACATCCAAAAAGGTAATTGTTGTAAAAGAACTTTGTAATTACCCAAGGGGATGTAATTCCCTAAGGTTAAAAAGCTATAACAAAAGCTTTGCTTACACACCTAATACCGCCGTTATTTGAAACTTACTATAACACAAATATGATCTGATTCATAAGCACTATTATCCTAGAAAAATGGTAACAGAATAAGTGACCTTGTGTTAAATAGAAATAAACTTTTAAGTATTACGCTAAAACAACAAAAAACCAATGTACGTAGAATTTAATTTCATTTTACTTTTTTGATACACTTTTTTGAACACTTCAACTCTTTTGATACACTCAGTTTACTATTTGGTTCTCTTCAATCAGTTTTTGTTAAACAATCTGAACTCTAACACTAAAAGGTTTTTTAAAATTATATCTTTCCCTTTTTCTTATGAAAGATATTCAAACTACAATGATTCAAATACTTAAATCATCACAATCTTGATTGTATCACAAAAAATATACTTGCACCATTTCTTGTGACATTTCTAAAACATAAGGGACACGTGGCTGTCCATTGGATAGAATCCAATGGACATGTTCCTGAGTCAGCTGAAAATATATCAAAGCACACTCTTTTGAAGGAAGTAAAGCCGTAGGGGGCTTTTTATCATTTTAAATTACCTCCAACTAGCCCTTTAACTCAATTTAAAGCTCGAAACAAATCTGTTTTAGCTTATGATCTACACTGATGAAACAAAAATCACATCAAGATTAAACAATGATTATTCTTTCAGAAGTACATAACATGCAGCAATTTATCAAATGCTTCAATTGCTCAAATTTAGATTTTCTCTTTAATATCATTTAACTTAAAGCTATGCAATGCTGCCAATGTTTCAATTTTTTTGTTTGTGGAGCCCCTGTGAGATTGGAGTTGTGTTGCAACTTAAAATCTAATCTCTAGTTGTGTTGCAACTTAAAATCTAATCTTTGATTATGATAAACTGTGATAATAGTTACAGTTGCGTTGTTTTTTTTTACCAATTGGTATCATCTTTATTGTGATACCAACTTTCTAAGATAATAGTCCTTATGAATCAGATCATATTTGTATTATAACAAATTTTTTATAAAGGCGGTTTTTGGTGCGTAAACAAAACTTTTGTTTTAGCTTGGCAACTATAGGGAATTACAAATGCAGACTTTTTAACAAGCGTTATCTTTTTGGATGTAAGTAGAGATGCAAAAATCAGCAAGTACATCTGTAACAATTGGTTACAAAAATATAGTTTTTGCCTAAAATCTCTCTTTACATTATTGTCATATGTGTGTATTACATTATTGTCATTAGTGTGTATTCAATAAAGGTAATAAATAATCAATATATAAACTACTTTTACACCTAGAGTTAAAAGATTATTGCAAAGTTAATGAGGAAAAGCTGGCTAATTTAGAAATAAGTTTGCTTTCAAATAAATGTGTACTGAAAATTGTAAATCAATGTTAAGCAATCTATCCTTAACAGATTTTTAGATTCTAATGTTCATATAACACATTCTAGTGAAGTCTTCCAACTTCTTATACAATCCTATGAGATGCTGCAGCGATTTTGAAAAAAAAAGGCTGCGTCTGAAGAGGTTTATGATCATTTTGTATAATTTTGTGTCTTTCTCGTGCTTAAAATAAGCACGTTGCTTGGAAGACTTGCTTAGAAGGCTTTTACTTTCTTATTTCTATGGAAAACTATGAAGTCAATAAAATTTACATTAACAAAAAAAAAACAACAAAAAAAAAAACAACAAATAGGTGGTATTGAAGCATATAGGTTGTATTGAAATCATATACAGCATAAATAATTGAAAAAAAATCGTTAATACGTAACGGTTTACCTAGTTGTTACAGAGAACAGGACAAGAAAATAAAACAGAACAGCAGAGTTAATAAACTTAGAAGAATTATTCGTAATTTTATCTTTTGACTTTTTCAGGTACATAGATAAATACAAGGTAATAAACCAGATCGTTAAATTTTTTTTTTTTTTTGTGAATTTTTTAAACTTTTCTAATCAGTTTGATATTTTTTTAATTTTACTCACAGCTATTGTATTGCATGAAACGCTTCATGCAGTGGGTTTAATGCATCGGCAAAATCGATGTGACTGTGGCAATAGAAATCGTATATATAAACTTTAAACGAAGTATGCGAACGATTTATTGGTTGCTTTAAAAGAAAAAAGAGCGAGAGTACTTCTGCTAATTATTACCAGAATGAAATATTTACAGAAATATTGCAAACAGGAATAATTAATTTATAATAAAAAGGAAGAAATCTTTGATTAAATTGATTTTTTTAGTGGTTCTTTTTTGTATGTAGTATTTTGAATGAATGTTTATTATGTGCAGTAACATTTTTTTTTGTGATGTTTGATTTCAACTAAAAACAGTTTTTAAGAAATTGATTTGAACTTGGAAAATGAAAGAAAATTCCGGAGGAACTATTTCGAGGCTTTTAATGAAATCAACACTTTTTAATGAAATTAACAATTAGCAAAGTAATAAAAAACAAAATAAAAAATAAATATTTATATTTACTTATTTTTTGAATGAAAATTTTTCTTTTTTAAAATTTTGTTTTTTAAAAGAGTATTAACTAAAAATCTCATCATGACTGCATGCTTCGAAAATATTTCTTTAGAAATTTGAGAATGTATGAGTATTTAGCAAGCCTCTACTGTTAAGAACGAATTTAATTCACGCAAATTTCTTTAAAAATACGATTTAACCTCAGTAATGCAGCACAACTTCGGTTCACATAAGTTTAATTCATATAACGAGGAATCAAAAGCTGTAAAAGTGCGGAAGAATTTCGCACAGTTGACAGCAGGCGAAGAATAGAAAGTCGGTGAACCTCTTACTTTGAGCAAAAGTGATAAGTTGGAACTTAGTATAATATATGTATACCTAGGAATGCAGTTTTTAATACCCTTGAGATATTTGTTTCTAGCTCATACAATTTTTAAAAGAATTAAAACAATGAGCTTCTTTCTATTATTTTATTCTATTATTTTTATTATTTCTATTAAATCTTTATTTCTGTTCTATAAGAGCGACAATGTCAACATTTAAGAGTGGTTGAAATTATCAGCTTACATGGAAAGTAACTTTTTAAATACTTAGTTGCCAAAATTATTGCTAATTATTAATTTATATTTAACAAATATAAATTAATAATTAGCAATAATTTTGGCAACTACACAGCAATTACACAGCAATTCGATCGACGGTTTCTTTTGCACCAGCTATGGCGCAAAAGAAATCATTTTCAATTTCAAACAAATCAAGTTCAATTCATTTGTATTTTCTCTCTTTTTTTCTGATTGTTTTTGATTACGGATGCTTAAAAAAGTTA
Organism: Hydra viridissima; assembly: GCA_014706445.1. Classification (NCBI taxonomy): domain Eukaryota; kingdom Metazoa; phylum Cnidaria; class Hydrozoa; order Anthoathecata; family Hydridae; genus Hydra; species Hydra viridissima. The sequence continues at coordinate 789,775 of QPEY01000099.1, read as the reverse complement.
TGGAAAGCATGATTCGATACAACCGACACTCAATCATAGACAGGTGTTCTTAGATCTTTATAAGACCTTTAGTTTTTTTTTCTCTTCTATTTCATTCTTCATTAACATTTATCAACATCCTGCTGTTCTTAAAAATGACAGCAGCCAATGTAAAAGAAATCGGCGACTTTGATTACTTGAGCTATGCAGATGCGTTTGAATTTATTACAATGTATGGTTGCTTAGGTATGTAGTTTTTCACATCCTTGAGAAGTTTTTTTTCTAGCACATACGATTTTTAAATGATTTTAAAAAAAGTTCTTTTCTGTTTGATAAAAGCGATCGACGTCAGTACTTACGAGCGATTTCAATTGTCAGCCGACATAAAAATTAAAATCAGTTGTCAAAAGTAGTACAAATTCTTACGTTATGTCCTCCATTCAACAAAGCAAAAGATTTTCTTAAATTGAATTGTATTTTTTAAACAGATCTTTATTCAATTATGTTGAAAAACTTGCGTTAAAATTAGAGAAAAGTTTTACGCAACAGATTGTAATGTGTCGGTTGGAATAAAACAGTTTCTAAATTGTGTTAAATCTTCAACCAATTGCTACTGATGCAACAACATACATAGCTCCAAGATCAGGAAGAGTTACTCTATCTAAAGCCCCTGCGACTTCTGGAGCTATCACACTTTTCAGTCGTTTAGGCTTTGAGCAAGGAGTTTGAGCAGTTGATGATGATGAAACTCTGAAGTCTTCATCGTCGACGTCATCCTCATCATCAGACTTAGAAGAAAAACTGATATCCAAAGCAGGACCAGATGTTTCTATTTGCTGCAACTTTTCTGTCTTTTTCAGTCTTCGATTTTTATTAGCTGCTCTCTTCTTCGTCTCTTTCTCTGCAAAATTGCGATCCACTCTAGCCACGCTTGAACTGGTGACATCTCTCTGCATTGTTAGGAATTGTCTGTCTTCATTATTCGTCATGATGTCCTAAGCATTCTATGTGGCAAAGTCAAAAAGTTCCATCAGGTCGTCTTTGAACTTTTGCTCTTTAAATCTGCAGCTTTCATATGCTTTCGTCCTATTCACCTTCAACAGTTGATATTCACCATACAGCTTCTTCAGTTTTCTTTCACCAGAATTAAGCCTCTGAGTTGGAATTCTTGCTTTGCTCTAAATAATATTGATCTTTAATTGTGCGATTAATACTGCCCTTCACAGTGACGTGTTCTTCGAGGTGGTAAAAGAGGAGGCAGCGGATGGCATCACCGTTCGTAGCCAATCTTGCTGAAGAGAATTGGTGGGTGGCTTTGCCGACAAGCCAAGCTTCAGCAGAACTTCTTGTTGCAGCTGCCATTATGTAATTAAGTACCTGCCTGTGGATATAAAAAAATACTAGATAGTAAATATTGTCATACTGTTCATGAATGTTATGTTCAAATGTTCAATGTTCATTTTATTATAAAAACTACAACAATTGTTTTAAGGCCTCAATATGTGACTGATATATTGATAATATTACACTAATCCATTTAATAAACAATAGATTATTAATTAACTATTTATGGTAACTAAATAATTGTAATTATGTAATATGTGCATAAAACAGCTGATGCAAATTACTAATCTTTTAAGCTTTTCTTCTATAGTCAGAATAAAAATTCAAAAATATATAGTATTTTTATTCTGACTATTTTATTCTGACTATAAAATATCAATTTTTAAAAACTATTTGCAGATGGAAAGATGTCTGCTGTTTACAAATTACACAAAGAACTAGAACAATTACTTTGTATGGTGTCCCAGAAGGGCTGTTCAGAAAAACAAAACTAAAAATTATGTATAAACACTCAACAATGTGATTTCTGCTAAGAAAATGCGGTAAAATTAGGTGCTTGCCCAAAATGTTGAGATCCTATTGACCTCTACAATTGCTCAAATTGGTTCAATTTTTGGCATGGTTATTCCTTATATATAGTAGAACAAAGTTAGCCTTGTGGAGAGTGGTTAGAAACACTTTTAATTTTTACTATGTAATTCTGGACCACCCTATTTTTCAGTGTATGAGTTATGCTAGAGTTTCCAAGTTATAAGCATTTTAGAAATGGGTATTTTTGATTGGTAATTATAAGTGGAAAAGTAAAGTTAATAAACTTTGAAGAGTTACTTACAATTTTTTTGTTTCACTTTTTGTGGCATGTATACAAAAAAAAACCAGGTCATAAGTTTTTGTTTTTGTGAATTTTTTATACTTTTTTATTCAATTTATACTTTTCTAATTTTATTAACTCACAGATACTGTATTGCATGAAATGCTTCATGCAATGGGTTTTTTGCATGAGCAAAGTTGATGTGACCGTGATACGGCAGTACAAATTGTATATAAAAACATGATAATGTATGAGTTCTTAGCAAGCTACTATTGTTAAGAACTCATTCAATCGGTACATTATTCTTTAGAAATATGGTCAATCATGCAGTACAACTTGTGGGCTTTTAGCAAATATACATCCAAGATCGAGGAAACAAAAACTATGAAAGTGCTGGGTAGATTCTTGACAAAAGACGAGGAGAGAAAAATTGGCGACCCTCCTACCTTGAGCGAATCTGATAAGTTGGAACTTAGCATAATGTATGGATACTTAGTTATGTCATTTTTAACTTCCTTTAACTTTCTTTTTTTCTAGCGCATAAAATTTTCGAATGTTTAAAACAGAGGTTTTTTCTGGTTAATAAGAGCGATCGAAGTCAATTATACGAGCGGTTGCCAGTGTAAAAAATGCGTTTTTAAGAAATCAATTGCCAAGTTATTACAAGTTTTTAAGTTTTATGCACTATTAAATAAATGAAAAAAAATTTTCTTAATTTGAATTGTATTTTTTGAAACAGAATTTTATTACTTATCTGTGGAAATTTTGCGTTTACAATTTAACGCTTTACGCAACCATTTCCGAATGTAATTTTTTGTTTGTAGTTTTAAGATTTCCAATTTGAGTGTGTTGTTTATCTTTTAAGTAAGAGATATCGTGGTAACTTTCCTTTAGAATTTTCATTTAATAAAGTACGTGGCATTGATTTAAGTTTCTCTTGTTTCGTGTTTAAGCCGCTACTTGTACGGTAGGATGTGATGGAGTCGAAAGATGTCCTAATAAAAATCTTTTAATCCCAACTTGTTTCACGTTAACAGATGCTCTGTTTTAAGATGTCATTTTCTACTGCTGCCTAATTATTTTTCTCTATTACACGTAACAAACCGGGTTATATATTTTTTAGGACAACACTCAAATCACGACAACCTCAAAGACACCATCCAGAAATCAAGCTCTGACCACCACTTCAAAGCCAAAAAGTATTTAAATTGAAACGATCAGTAGTTTATAAAAAGACTGATCGCTGTCGAAACTGATACATCACAGCAATACATTTTTATATTTCGTTGCAAATAATCACTCTTGCACTATTTAACTTGAATTAAGTTTGCTTTAAAGCATCATAACGATTTTTTTCAATCGTTCGACTTATAAAAACTTTACCGTTCTCACGTAAATTGTTTTTCGGTATTTTTTTTGTTTTTTTCTTTTATGATTGCATTTTTTAAATTGTTTATCGATGTTTTGTTTTATGCTTGCTTTTTTTATGTGATCATTTTACGTAGATATAATTTTTTCATTAAAGTCAAAGAAAGATTATTCTAAAAATGTTCTTTTATATTTCTTTAAAAGGGAACGTTGCAACACTCGCTCGAGGAGAAGAAATCAAAATATTGTTGTTTTCTCTCTAAGTTCAATCTGATAAGGTTCGGGTGTCAAATTCATAGTGAATATAATTTTCCATCTGCAGATAGAGTTTGATGAACTATTACTTAATCAGCTTCTCTCAAAAATTTAAGGCTGCTTTTATCAGACGTTCTTTTTTTTGATTCAGTGATAAACGTTTTCTTACATTCTGTTTGTAGATGATTATGATGTTTTAACAGGTTTAAAGTTATTTCATAAATTAAAATGTTCATTCAACACATATACAATCCTAAAAGATGCTGGGGCGATATTGGAAAAAAAGGAAGACTAAATTTTAACAAAATTTTCTTGTGCTTAAAATAATTTTATTAAAGTTGTTTGGAAGATTTTTACATTTTACTTTTAGGTAAAAAATAAAGTTCAATAAAATTTACATTAAAAAAAAAAAAAACCAAAAAAAAAGAAAAACACATTGGTTATTAGGGTGTCCCACTTTTTACCTGACCAAAAAAAATTCAAATGCACCTTATCTCAATCATCCTTTTTGGTACCAGGACACACCAAAAACATTTTTAGATCAAGGGGTTCCAGTACAAGGTATTTTCATATGCGAGGTTCCATAGAATTAATCGCCTGCCCCCTCCCTTTCGGTGCCCCTAATTTATGAATTGAATAGCAGAAAATTGTCCATTTTGCATTTATTTTTGTTCTGAAAAAAAAATCTTTCATTTAAGAACTAATATTTGTACAAACTTGTCATTTACAACAAATAAAGACAAATAAAGTCAAAAATCACATTAAAATTATATAAAATCATTTTTTTTCATGTCTTTTCCAACCTCTTTTCGGTTTTTTTGTAAAACTTGCATGGTATCCTGTAGAAAACTTTCTTCATGACTTTCAGCCACAAAATCTAACACAAGTTTTATATGGCGCTTAGCCCTGTCATTTACTACTGGAAGATTCTCCATCTGATGTTGAAAATGTCTGTAGGAATCATTTTCAAAGTCATCCTTTATCCATGTGTTGATTACTCCTGTAGTTATACCTAGGTATGTGAAGAGCAGCCAGGAGTCCTTAGTGATAAAGTTGGACAAAACTGACATAGGAACCACATGAGTTCGAGGTTGAGGTTGTTCCCTTTCGAAATTTTCAGGTTGGGGACAATTGAAACCTGGCAGCTTCTGAGCTAGTTCAGCTCTTTTCTTCAGTTCTAAATGTCTATTTGCTATTGAAAAAATAACCAGCTGTGGGGTCAGGTACCAACTATGACGGACCAGTCTTGCATGAAGCAGCTTCCCCAGGGTACCATACTTGGATATATATATAGCTTATTGCTCATCATTTCGTAAGCTAGCTTAAAAGCATCTAAATCATATGACGGAGCCTGGGCCGCCAGAGGAGACTTTATAAAGTATGCTCCATAAAATGTTACAATAAAGTCAGTTGACAGTTCGAGCATATCTTTCCCACAATTATTCAATTTTAAATTAATCTTTGAAGTCAGCTGCTTTGTAAGCAAGTATAGACAATCAGCCATGAACCTTGCTTGATGGTGGGCACCTGGTTGTTTGAACTAGAAACCAGGTACATGGCCACCAAGTTAAATCACTATTAGCTCACAAAGAACTTTATAATCTCCCCTTTGAAAGCAATTTTTTTTTAGGGCTGTTATGGAGAAGTTCTTAGTATTTAATACCCTTCCATGAAAATCAGTACCTACCATATACTCCTCTCTTCCATAATTGAAAGACTGCAACTGATCAGCATTATTTGCCCTTTCTCTTATTTCTGACCAGAATTTTTGAAAATCTTTATATATTGCACGTGATGGTGATTTTGTTGAACCTTGAATATCATCCATTGCATGGGAAATATGCCTTTCAGATATTTGGTGCCTTTAAAGATCAATTTTCAAAAGATAAAAAATGTAATAATTTTGCAACAGTTTAGTGCAACAAACTTTTAAAATATGTTATCAAAATATTTACCTACAGAACAGCCAAAGCACAGGTCTTTTAAGCACATGGTCCACCAAGAACTTAATTACTCCCTTGTATTTTCCAGTATTAGAGGCCGTTGTATCTGCACTACAACCAATGATCTGGTCAGTGAGCTCATAATACTTTAATATGTTCTGAATAGTTGTAGCTTGATCCTGCCTTTTAGATGACTAAATTTCTAGAACTCCTAACAAGAAATCTAAGGGTTCATTGACCTGGGGGGATGATAAACTGAGAGCAAGCCTTTCTACAGTTTCAGACATTTTTTGGTTAGTTCGATAGTGTTTGACCAGTTTTGTATTAAAATGAATGACGACCTTTAAACCCTGAACTTTGTTCAGATTTTAATCTCTCACCATTTTCAATCACAATCTTTTTGTTTCTATGTAGACTACTCTTTGATACAGGAACTGTATTTTGATTAACACCACCAAACTTGAAAAGTGAGGACAGAAGTGGATATTCAGCTCGAACACTGACCTTATACCTAGTCAAGAAAGGAACCCACTTGTCAAGAACATTATTCATTGAAAGCTCCATGTAAACTCTATCTCCACTGATCTTTTTTTTTTTTGGCTAGGCTCAAATTTACTGTCAGTATCAGTGGCACTCGTACCACTTGAAGATAATTCTCAAAATCTTTCATCCTTTCTATGTACTTTATAGCTTTTTTCTTTGACATTTCTTGTTTTTCTTTTTTATGTTGTTTTTCTCTACGCATACTTTCTATCATATCTAACATTCGTTTTTCCACGTCTAGGTTTTTCAACTAAAAAAAGCTTTTTCAATTCATTATTTTAATTAAATCTTAAAATATTACCTGTTTGGTGCAAACATATGTAATGGATGCCGAAGTATGTAGATTGTTCTTTTACACCTATTAGTTCTCTGTGGAGCTAAACTTATGTTGAAGGATGTACCTGAGGTTCCTGGTTGACAATCCCTATTAGTCCTAGGAGAGGTATATCTCATTGGAGGAAGACTTCTGCAACGTGTAGTTTCCAAGGAGCTCTCCTCATTTTTCTCTCTTACAGTACTCTGACCATTTCTAGTCCTTGAGGATTTACGAGGAAATCCATCATTATCATCGGCCATTATATATTTTAAGAAATTTGTTATAATCTGAAAAGTATAAAATGAAAGAGTTTTATAATATTTTACATAAAAGCAATTATTTTAATAAATCATTAATGCCGCTAAAACAATTAGAAAATACTGCAAAACAACATATTTGAATCTGACTTTATTCATCCAAGACATAATATTTCAATTTTTGTATAAAAAATCTCATTTTATGTCTAAAATTAGACATCTTAATTTGTGACTGAAAGTCATGACGAAGGTCTTCTAGTAGGGTTGCCAGATTTCTTTTCTAAATATACCGGACGCTTTCTTATACATCCGACCCCCCCTAACATTTGTGACTGAAAATCTATTTTGTTTCATTTGGAGAACTAAAAACGGAACAATATATATATTCTAATGCTACAATACATTTTATGATGATATACAAAGAATAATGAGCCGAGGGACCCCCTACTTTTTTCTAAATTTAATAATAAAATATAAAAAGATATATAGAAACTTTTGTGACCTCCCTCACTTCCGCTCAAGTTTTGATAAAAGTTATCAAAGTTAAAAGTATTTTTACCATTACTGTTATACTACAATACAATAATTGTTTTCAATTTTAATTTGAAAATTGAAACCTTTTAAAAACAAGCCTTGAAGTAAATTAGTACAGAAAAGTGCATTTACTATTACTTTTACTCTACAATACAATACTAATTTTTAATTTTTTTTTTAGCTTTTTGCAACTGTGTAACACGTGATTGTTGCAATGAGCAGCAATTAAGTTTTGATTTTCTTGATTAATCAATTTTTTATAAACTGAATTATTTACAACATAATTAACGGATGCGTTGTCAGCTCCATATGCCGTTACGTTTACCAACGACAATTTTTTTTCCTGAAGCACACGACATAAATGAACTTTTTTCCTGAAGCACACGACATAAATGACCCATAAATGTCTTCAAATGAATCTTCATAAAAGTCAAGTATTTTGTAACAAATACCTTTAAATAAGGTGAAATACTGTACTACAACTGGATAAACTTTTCGGTTTCCCTTGTTTGATGCATCTGTTGAAACTGAAAATGGCAAACCATCATGTAAATTATGCAATACTACTTCTAACAAGTATGGATACAAAACGTTGTTGACAATTGCAGACGCTTTTGTGCGACCAGCCGTCATTTTTTTAACAATATTGGAATCTGGAATGATCAGCCTACCACATCCAAAAACTCTTTCACATTGACTTGATGACATGAGCAATGTTCTTCATGACCAGTTTAAAAAAGCCTTAAGAACAGATGTTGGAAGTTAAGAACTTCTATCATATTTGAAGACCATTAGAAAGATAACCAAACAAATTACCTTGTTGTCACTACCATTTTTCTGAATCTGATTGGTCTCTGCAGTCCAGATATCTGTCAGTGGTGAATCTTGAAATTTTAAGTGCTGACCACACATTAACTACAGAACAGATTATTAGAGCAGAATTGGAAAGATTTGGGATTGACTTGAACTCTTTGTTTTTACGTCTACAGATCAACAATTACAACGCCTTCCACAGCTAAACAGCTTGGAATTAATTGGCAAGGATGTGTTGCTCATAGTTTGCAGCTATCAATAAATTCTGCTTTAGATGTTCAGAGGATGATCTTCAAGACCTTCTCGGCCATGTTCTTATATAATTACTTACTCTTATCAGGAAATTAATATTTCAGAGCAACCATTAATTAAACCGTACTCGACAATAAAAACACAATATTTCATGAAAGATTACACAGAATAAGGTAAAGTACCGAAAAACATAAGTAATGTTCACTTGGCGATTATGTTCAAAAGCTGACAGATTTAAATACAACTGTAAGAACACCAATTGATAATATGAAACGATGCAATCATAAGTTTAACAAAATAGATTTAATAACAAATAACTTACTCAATTTTTTAATTTGTTCCTACGTTTGAGAAACTATTTGAAGAATCAAAAAAAAAAAGAGGAAAAAGGTTTAAGTATAAATCAGTTGATTAAATATATGACAGTATACGAAAAAAGCTGAATGATCAAGAACTTGTAATATGGCATGTCACATGTTATTATATGTAAAGGTTAAATTTTGTTATGAGGATTACAGTTCTTATGAAAAAAAAGAATGTAAAGGGTATTGTTTCAAACAAACAAACAAAGCTGTGTTTTTTGTAAAATTAATACTAATTAATTCTGACAATACCAATAAAAACAAGAGTTCTGAAGAATCCCAGAGCAAAATTCAAGATATGAATGATAACAGGGCAGTCTTTCAGATTCAATGTTCAAGAAAGTGCATAATGCACAAGAGGTTTCTAAGCTCCACAAACTTTCAGATATTTCTGAACAAGTTAAAGAAGAAATTTGCTTACATTTAAAGCATTCTGTTCAGGAAAAAACATAAAGGCGTGTTCCATTTTTTATTCGAAATCAACTTGAACTGGAAAATAGAAAATAGTTGAAAATAGTAACTCAAGCTCAAACTGAAAGTTGAAATATTATTTATTGTGAGCTTTTTACAAAAACGTTGATTAAGTACATTGAATTCAGTTTGTTTTTTTTTTAATTCTAACCAAAATCAAGAAGTTCTTCAGGAATTATTATTAATCATTTTTAAAAAACATAACTTTTAACTTTTATTCAACACAAAACTATATACTGGATGTAAAAATTCTAATACTAACTAATATTGCATATTAGTTTTAGTATAAAGTAGATCTTTGTTGATTATGATAATATTTCAGCATTATTGTTTCAAAGATTGTGATGAATGTCAGTAAGAATTTGTCCATCAACTGAATTAACTTTTTCTGATTAACAATTTTTTGCCTGAATTGCAAGCAAAGCTAGAGTTGCTTTGACCAGAACATGGTCAATACAATTTGTTGTATAAAATTGAAAACGTGCGTGCATAATAATAAAAAACATACTTTTAAAAACTAATTTTTAAAAAGTCTTTAAAAGTTATTTACTTTTGTATACATTTTTTAAAAAATAATATGCAACAAATTTAATGAATTGTTTTGAAAATTATTTAAACCCACTTTACTTTTGTTTTCTTCAAACTCTTTTATTCAAAGATTCTTCGAAGTTAATTATTCACATATTTTATTGTTTACTTTATTTCAATTGTAATTTTTCTTCAATTGTAATTTTTGTCCAGGATGAACATTCATTTTTCTTTCGGATACTCATGAATTAAGTATAAAAAAGGCTAAATGATAAAAAAGTATTAGTTTTTTTAAATATTTACCTTCTATCATAGTTTATAATATAAGGTATATAAATGTTATAAGGTAAGGTAAAAAGTTATATGAAGTATACAATAAGGCAATGTTATTATATTATAATAGACTTATTAAACAAACTACATAAAAGTACATGTTATAGTTATTCCAATGGTTATATTGTTAAAACTATGTTTTTGTTATTTGAATTACAGATATCATTTTATGATGGATTTTATCATTTGAATAACAATGGCTTAAACTTAGAGCATAGTTGAAACTATTGCTTTTAAACAAAAAAAAGTCAATTTTTTTAAACAAAAAAGACAAACCTGAAGTTTAGACTTGGATGGGGGAGAAAAGTGCTTTTTTTGCATAACTTGTCATTTTATGTAAAAAGTATTTCATATGCAACTTTAGCTGCATTTAAAACTTTTTTTTACTAACATGTTAAAAAGTTCTTTTTTATTTACACATTAAATAGCTACATTCGTTTGTTAAAGAATTATTATATAAAGCAGTGTGAAAGGTATGCACGACTATTATAATTTCTTTATGTTCTTTATATTATATCACAGGAAACATATCACTAAACTAATCAAGAGCTGGAAGAGTTTAAAGAAAAGCAAAAATAAGAACTCAAAAGCAGCTGAAAAAACTAGATAAGATTTTAAAATGAAAGTAGTGAATGATTTCTGGACTACAATAAAAATTATCCAAGATATTCTAAAAAAGACTAGCCCTAATATGGGCTCACTAATATACAGGCATATAATATTTGAGAGACCAAAGGACAAGTCATAAGATGAACGTTGGTTAAAAAGAAAAACAATATACACTAGGGTATGTGATACTTTTAAAAAGTTTTAAATTTTCAAAAATATCAATTTAGGGAGTGATTTTATTATGTGGTAGGTATTTCTAAGCAACATTGAAATAAAACTTTTCATTTTTATTTTTTTTATTTTGGGTAAAAATGAACATGAAAATTGCAATATTTAAGTAAATACCGTTAAAATGAAAACAATGGATAAAACTATGTTACACTTATAACACCTGGTTGTTAAAACATTCTAACAGACATAATTCTTTTAAATATATATATGAGTTACTCACTATTTGAAAAAATACTTCTTACAGTACTAAAAAACCAAGCAAATTAAATAAAGTTTAATGTTTTAAATTAGATTTGTCCATGGGGAACTACATAATTTTTTTATGTTTCATATAACATCTTCAGCCATTTGCAACTTCAAGCTTAAGAATGTTCATGCTTATTTCAAATGAGAATGTTTTGCAAAAAGTAGCACCAATTAAAGTCTGAAAACAAATAAACCTAAAAAGTTTGCTTATGCGTGTTAAATCATTTGCCCTCATGCATGAGGTTAATGAACAAATAAAATATACGGTTTTACTATCTTATATTCCATATATATTCATCAACAGGTTTCATCTAATAATCTTTTGGCGTTCGAAAGTTATAACCTTGGAAAATTTACAAACTTCATTTTAGAAAGGGTATAAGTTTACAACTTCAACCCTTATTCTTATCTACCCTGTTTGATATGAAATTTAAAACCTGCAGATAAACTGCCTGATATTGCTCTATGTTAAACATCAAAATATTTTTTGGACGCATACGGATTTGTCCTAGAAAGTTTTGATGGAAAATAAAATTTTCACTAAAATCAAGCTTGAACATCGACTCTAAATAGTTTGATTAAATCTTTCTTGGATTTTAAATTTGGAACAACATGTCTGTACTCTATTTTTGGTGTGAAAAAACCATTGCTTTTCTGAAAACTATAAACAGCTGCTGCTGTTTCATTCACTTGCTTTACAACTCTCACACATGACTGGATGTAGAGAGGATAGTAAGGCACTTCAATTGGAAAATCTATTACTTTTTATAAATCTTTTTTTGTCATTTAGCATGTAAAATTCGGCTCCAAGACTTGTTCATTACTCTAGTCAAAGAGTTCAAGGAGAGTTTTGAATTGACTTTGTAACAGCATCTTTAACTTGACCATTTTGAATTGACTTTGTAACAGCATCCTTAACTTCGATTATTTGACCTCTTAATAAATAAAGACGTTTGATTAGATGATGGGGCCCATCAACAATAGAACGTTTCACCTTGATTCTAAACCAAACATGAAAGTATACTTGAGCTACAAACTGAGAAAGAACTTTTAGATTTTTCAAAATATCACTTTCCAAGCCGTGTTCACTTTTGTAAAGCCAAAGGATTATCTGACCAGTTGTGAGCCACCTGCTATGGCAAAAAGTTCCACATTTTTTGTTGACAAATAAAGGATTCTAGATACCTGATTCAAGACGAGAAACGTACTTGTAGCTTAGTAAAGCGTCCATTGACATAGACTTTAAAATGTCATCCGGAATTTTAATCAGAGGTTCAATCTGCCTTATCGTTTTAAACTTTATTAGTCGTTTTAATTGATTTACTTTTGGTTATAGTTTGCCTATAGGCCCTTTAAATCCATCCTTGAAGTTTGTAAGCCCATCAAGATTTACAATCAAGTGTCCTAAAGGTAGCTCATTTGCATGCAACATGCAAGTTAACCAAAAACATTTTCTTTCGATAATTTCTTCTTCAGATAAGTTAAAACTCCGCCATCTTTACCAGACCCAGTCATTGCATTTGAGGAATCTGATCCAATCATAATAATATTTTGGTCAATTCCTCAAGGAACCATTCTTTTCACCAACGTTATTTCTTTGAGATCTGAGCTATAAAAAATCAAGTTATAGCAACTTAATATTTTTAGAACAAATGCATAAAATGTGAACTCCTGCAGAGCAACTTTTAACCTCCTTACATGGAGAATTTTCATTCATCCATTTGCCTTAGCTAGATAATTAAAAAGTTAAAACACAGTAAAGTTTTTGTTAGTTAGCTTTTGGTCGTAAAGATGTAGCTTTTATCGTGTTTTTTAAATTTTTCAAGTTGATTTTTAAACAAAAAAAACTTGAAAATTTTTTTTTTTGGTTGACTATTGCTTAACTTACCCAAACCTATGATAAAATCACTCCTCAAGTGCCATTTTCAAAAAATTTTAAATTTGACGTACCCTAGTTTACACAGAGAATGAAGAAAAGACAACAGAGGAGATTGAAACATGGACAGTTAGCCCAAAGTAATGAACACCTTACTTAGAGTGGTTATTTGACTAAAAAACTAAAACTTTCCTTAGAAACCAGTGATATAAATACCAGTAAAGACTCATACCGTTCATCTGATATCACCTAGCCATATGCAAGTGATGTCAAACCACAATTAGCCGAGGATATCATTCAAGAAAATGCCATGACTGCAGTTTTCAAAAATATTTTATCCAGAGATTTAATGTATGTACGTATAGGTTTCATTATTGGTACAGAAGAAATTGTTAAATATTTTTCACTGTCTTATTCTGTCACTTGGCGAGCAATTAAGAAGAATAATTATAAAAAAGCTGTACAACAGAAGGAGTGGTTAAAAGAGGTGCTGAGGAAGCATTTTTCCCCATAAAAGTTCACTTTGACGGAAAGATTACTGAAGTTATCATTGATGGGAAAAAGGTAAAAAACATATAGGTTTTTTGTATTAGCTATAAATGATAGAGACACCAAACTTCTTGGTATTCCAACCAATCAACATGGAACTGGAGCTACTCAGAACGATGTTTAAGCTTAGGTATTATGATGATGTGAAGGGATTATGTTTTGACACAACTACCTAAAATACAAGAAGACATTTCGGAACTAATACCATACTTAGAAAAAAGACAGGATCCTGTTTTGCTGGAGATTGCCTGTAGAAGGTTGACTTGTAAGCTTCATTTTAAACATTTATGGAAACAAAGTAGTATAGGCAAAAAAACAGTAGTGTGATATTTCATTCACATCTTCGTTGTGAAGAAATCAAACTACCAGAATGTTATTTTAGCCTATTCGGAGGTCGACAAAGCACACTGCAACATGAGTTTGTCATAGGATTTTATCTCAGTAAAACTTTGAAGATCGCATGTTAGGAATAAAAAGGTTGTAGGAAGATAATTACTCGTTGACTATAACTGATGAATGACACAAACTAACATGTGCTGTCTAGTATATATTTGAGCTACCGGATGTTTAAATCGAGTTTCCATTCATTGATTGTCCTCATAAACTCTCATTCTAATTTTATATGCTTTTTAATTTCAAAAAATCAAAAGTCGATGTTATATATTTATATTACAGTATATTTCAATAGGAACCTGTCAATTAACTTTTTTGTTTTAGTTGTGGTTTAAATAAACCTAGACATTCATAACTTTATCAAAGAAAAGAATATTGATGTTTATAAACAAACAAATGCTGAAGATATATTCATATTTGTGCAGCCTTAAATGCCAGAATTTGAAAATGTTAATGTGAAGCAATTTGTTTACATTCATAAAAGAAATCGGAAATCTATTCAATACATTGTCAAAAGTGTTGAAAAAAGATTTGTGAATTAGCTAAAAGAATACTTCATTGTCAGAGAAGCAGATGAATAAATATATCAAGTAAAGATATTAAAATTGTATCATGAAAACTGCACCAATCAGCACACCACTATCATTTGAGTTCGAAGGCTCTTACTTTCCTACGATAACCAATTTGGGGAAGTCAAATGTCGAAAGCACTTTTTATCCATATCCAGAAAGACTTTTTCTGTATCCAAAATAATTAACTCAACCTTCTGTAACTTTTTTCTGTAAGGTGTTAAAAAACACATATACAAAAACAAAAAGAAAACATAGAAAAGAAAACTTAAGCTAATAGAAAAAGCAGTATCCACAGTTCAATTCAACTTTTAGTTTGATTTCCTTAAAATCTTTTTTTTACACCTTTTTTGCTAATTAAAAAAATTTCTTTAAAATTCCTACTTCCGTCCTGTTATTTACCTATCTTCTAACTTGATTATGCTGAATTATTAAGGGTGGAATGCAAGAACCTAACTTAAGTCAAGTTCGACTAGAAATCTCAAGTTTGACTTTATCAAGTCAGATTTGAAAGTTTGAATTGAGCGAATGCGTAAACGAGACTTAAAAATTTCATGTTTGTGCTTGAGAAAGTCGAACTTGAAAAGTAGTTGAGGCGTTGAGTTCAGGGCGTTCATCGGAAAATGCACTTCGCAAACAATAGCGGCAATGCATTTTTTTTACGGGAAAAACCTTTTACTGAAACAAATTCGTGTAACGATATTTTTATAATATATGATTAAATAAAAAGCTAATAACAGTAAAAAAAAAACGGTCATGCTATGTATTTTTCATTATAAAAATAAACTCATCTTGGCACTTTCAGTTCCAAGTCCTAAGTTGTAGGTAAACAACGAATGGTCATATGTACCACTTAAGTGATTAAGACAATATCTCTTGATTACTAGAATGTATTTTTATTATGCTTTAATGAAAAAAATGTTTTTTTTTACAAACACTGAGAAAACTATTTTAAAGTTAGTTTTCTCAATATTTTCTACACAATACTATGTATATATACATACACATTTACATATACATATACATACATATATATACATACATATATATATATATATATATATATGTATATATATATATATATATATACTATTTATATATTTTGGTATTCCAAAGGAGTCTATGGAGATCACATATAGGGACAGGCTTCTGAAATTATTAAGCCACTTATAGAAACAGAAAAGAAAACTTTTACGAAACCATTGATAGCATCTTGCTCATTAACACATGAAAAAGAACAAATTTTAACGTTAAACAAAAATCTCTTAATAAAAAAATGCAAAAAAGCAATATAATGAAATTCATGATCTTGATGAAGAAGAGAACATGAAATTAAAATGGAAATTTACCCAAAAAAATTTTCACAGCTATAAGTTTAAAAAAAAACAACATTATAGAATTATTCTATTTGAGAATTATTTTTTTCAAACAACATCACATCAAGTTTTTTTAGAATATTTAGATTTATCACTTTATTTTTTTGTGAAATTGTTTTTTTTATATTTAATAGTAATTTTAGATATAAATTGTGACTTTTTTGAAATAATATGCAGTATAAATATTTGCAAATAATGTTTTTGTTATTAGATTTTTATCCATAATCAGACACACAAAAATATTTTTAAAAAAAATTGGTCCACGGTTTGATTTCTTTTTGTTTCTTCAAAACTATCTCTTGCGAATGCTTCAGCACCATCTTCTTCATTGCTATTTTGTATTTCATTGTCTTCCCAATGATCATTTTCTAGAAGGGCAATTTTGTGAAGCACAATACAGGATATTATTATGGCTATGGAATTTTGTTGTTTTGTTCATAAGGGAATCTTAAGACAAGGAAATCATTTTTTTTATATATAAATATAGAAAAAGGCGTCATTAAATATTGCTTACAAGGATAGCCAGAATCACCTAAAACATGAACATGTTGGCAAGCTTCTAAAACTTGTTTAATAGCTGAGTTAGTGAAAACACATGAATCCTGAAAACTTCCGGCCCATTGAACACAAGCAGATAAAATTTCTTTTGAAGCACCTGCAATGACCAGGCAATTCAAAGAAAAAAATCCCTTTCTGTTTCGATATATTTCTGCACTTTCTCCACCAGGATTTATTATAGGAACATGTGTCCTATCAATTGCTCCTATATATCTTGAGAATCTTTGAATTAAGTAAAATCTAAAAAATTCTATAAGACCTTTCAGTCTTATAGAACTTAAATGGCGATACAGATTTTCCAAAGAAGCCTTTTTATTATCAGCTAATGACATTATTAACAACAATGTTATCAATCGAGGGTGCCCTCAACTATCTGCTCAACAACTGGCTAATGCATTTCGGTTTTATGCTATTGGTTCATTCCAACTGAGTAGATATTCAAGAAATGGTATCAGACAATTGTACCTTCTTATTTTAGGTTTTATGTTATGTTTTTAAATAACATCATTCTATACCAATAAATGATAATATACTCAAGTAACAATAAATATACTCATTTAGAGACTAATAGGAGATTTGGAGGAGCTGAAAGTTAATCAGTCTACAGTTTCTCAAGCGGTTAAGAACATTTCAGTTCAAATGGCTAACAAAAGTTACCAGTACATAAAGTTTCCAACAGAAGCCAATTCTTGCTGATTTGATAATTCAGCAAAGGTTCAGCATAAGTTTTCATTGACATCTGATTTTGCTTTTTCCTAAAAACTTTGAAATTTTCTTTGATAAAGAAAATATTTATATTTATCAAACCATTATTTAGATTTTATTTAATTCAAAGATTCTCAAGATATATAGGAGCAATTGATAGGACACATGTTCCTATAATAAATCCTGGTGGAGAAAGTGCAGAAATATATCGAAACAGAAAGGGATTTTTTTCTTTGAATTGCCTGGTCATTGCAGGTGCTTCAAAAGAAATTTTATCTGCTTGTGTTCAATGGGCCGGAAGTTTTCAGGATTCATGTGTTTTCACTAACTCAGCTATTAAACAAGTTTTAGAAGCTTGCCAACATGTTCATGTTTTAGGTGATTCTGGCTATCCTTGTAAGCAATATTTAATGACGCCTTTTTCTATATTTATATATAAAAAAAATGATTTCCTTGTCTTAAGATTCCCTTATGAACAAAACAACAAAATTCCATAGCCATAATAATATCCTGTATTGTGCTTCACAAAATTGCCCTTCTAGAAAATGATCATTGGGAAGACAATGAAATACAAAATAGCAATGAAGAAGATGGTGCTGAAGCATTCGCAAGAGATAGTTTTGAAGAAACAAAAAGAAATCAAACCGTGGACCAATTTTTTTTAAAAATATTTTTGTGTGTCTGATTATGGATAAAAATCTAATAACAAAAACATTATTTGCAAATATTTATACTGCATATTATTTCAAAAAAGTCACAATTTATATCTAAAATTACTATTAAATATAAAAAAAACAATTTCACAAAAAAATAAAGTGATAAATCTAAATATTCTAAAAAAACTTGATGTGATGTTGTTTGAAAAAAATAATTCTCAAATAGAATAATTCTATAATGTTGTTTTTTTTTAAACTTATAGCTGTGAAAATTTTTTTGGGTAAATTTCCATTTTAATTTCATGTTCTCTTCTTCATCAAGATCATGAATTTCATTATATTGCTTTTTTGCATTTTTTTATTAAGAGATTTTTGTTTAACGTTAAAATTTGTTCTTTTTCATGTGTTAATGAGCAAGATGCTATCAATGGTTTCGTAAAAGTTTTCTTTTCTGTTTCTATAAGTGGCTTAATAATTTCAGAAGCCTGTCCCTATATGTGATCTCCATAGACTCCTTTGGAATACCAAAATATATAAATAGTATATATATATATATATATATACATATATATATATATATATATATATGTATGTATATATATGTATGTATATGTATATGTAAATGTGTATGTATATATACATAGTATTGTGTAGAAAATATTGAGAAAACTAACTTTAAAATAGTTTTCTCAGTGTTTGTAAAAAAAAACATTTTTTTCATTAAAGCATAATAAAAATACATTCTAGTAATCAAGAGATATTGTCTTAATCACTTAAGTGGTACATATGACCATTCGTTGTTTACCTACAACTTAGGACTTGGAACTGAAAGTGCCAAGATGAGTTTATTTTT
>QPEY01000099.1:741470-757495 GCA_014706445.1 Hydra viridissima | reverse complement strand
ATCTATAACAATGCGTTGAACGTCCATCTATTAATACGTCCTTGGTTGAACCAAGGACGTACTAATAGATGAATGTTCAACGCATTGTTTCAAAAAAAAGATATGCGTGTTACGAACTATTTAGATAACAATTGCGAAACAATAGGTGATATTGCAAAACGTAGGAGTATTTTTATTTGATTCGACGTCGGAAAAAGATGGTCTCAACTATCCAATAAAAATTTTTCAAAATATTTTTCTGTGCAGCAATACATAAAATGAGTATGACAGCAAACTTCAATATTTATCAAGAAGATTATTATTTGCTTGAAAATATTGTTAACGAAATTGAAATAGTTGTGGAGAATTTTATTGAGGTAGATCTTGAAGTGTTATCGGACTTGTTATCAGAGGATTTCGAATTAGAGCTCATACCATCAGCAATTTCTACTGAGAAGTCGATTGCAGAAGAAGAAACAAAAAAAGCTGAAAAGAACAGAAGAACGGTTAATAACTAAATTTACCTGTCCGAAATGTCACAATAAATATCTTAGAGTATGGAATTTTAAAAAGCATGAAAAGAAATGTTTTATTGGTACTGAAGGTGTGTTTATACTCGCATGTTGTGGAACTTAATGTCTAAACTGGTGCAATTTTATCAAATACTCCCAGATTAAGAAAATATTGTAATAATTTTTAATTTTGATTTTAGAAATTATTCAAAACCCTAAACTGTTGAAATGTACTATTAAACTTCCATATAAAAGAATGCAAGTTATCTTTATTACAATTATTACATATAATGGTGTAAGAAAATGTGCACAGTTAAAAAATGGCTAGTTAAAGGTAATAGATAATTGACTTTTGTCACTCTTTAACCTGGATTCCATTAAACGCAAGTTAGTACGGTAGATGGAACCAAAATCACAACAGACTTCTGAACATATTAATGAACAATCTTTGTCTAATAACTTTAAAGTTTTCAACTGTATTGTCTTCTTTCGTTTTATTTATTTCAACATCCTCATTTGATGTACTTCAAAATCAGAAAATTTATTTCTGATTAGAAAAAAAGATATTGGAAGTCATTTTCACCTTTAGAGATGTTTATGCATGAAATGTTGGATAATATAATATTAGCAGATTGAAGATTTAGTTGATCTGGAAGAGATTTGTTAATATTAATAGATTATAGCACTTCACGATTTAAAATAATTAGTCTCCACATACCATTTGATTNGGAAGTCATTTTCACCTTTAGAGATGTTTATGCATGAAATGTTGGATAATATAATATTAGCAGATTGAAGATTTAGTTGATCTGGAAGAGATTTGTTAATATTAATAGATTATAGCACTTCACGATTTAAAATAATTAGTCTCCACATACCATTTGATTAGCGATATCTATTGATTTAACTATTACAAAATAGTTTTTGGTATTTTCATTGTAACAGTCAAAACCATGTTTTGATGCAAATGCTTTTAACTGTTGATGAATACTTATCACATGTCCTTTTTTTTTTCTTCCAACTCTTGTGAGTGTGTTACATACACAGCAGGTTTATGTGTGTTCAGAAAAAGTGAAGAATTTATCATTCCTTTCAACTTTAAAGCCTTTTTTTGATTTTAAATCTAACCTGTATAAGACCAAATAACATGATTTGCATAAATATTCAGGATGAACGTTTTGATTGTCGGAGGTTATATCCAGCTTTAAAAACTAAGAGTTGTTTGTTTATAGATAACAACAAATTTTATTAGTGACTATCCTGTTTTATTATGCAGCCACACTATCTACATAAATGTTTTAAATATTCCTCATAAAGACTCATTGTTTATTCAGTAACGAGATAATAGATAGGAATATAAGATTACTTCTTTTGATGTCTAGAAAAGATTAAAAATAAGGTTGTACATCTATTGTTGAAGGCTCAAGAATATGCAACGAAAGGTATGGTCTTATTATTTTTATTACCATATGTTGTTACTATTAGTAACACAATAATGATAAAAATAATAAGATCATTATAAGTTAAAGTAGCTTTACATGACTGACTGTTTAAAAATGTTTTATCAAAAATGCTCATCAAAAATACATATTTCATATTTCTTTCCAACTTCTGAAATCAATAGCTTTTTATGAACTTTAAGATGCTTTTAAGTATAATATCTTTTGACAAAATGCAATTTGGGTATCGAAAATAAGAAAATTTATAACTAGGTCGTTCGCAAAAAAAAAAATCACAAATTCAAGAAAAAAAAAGCGACAAATAAGTCTGACTTTTCCGACAAAAATAAGAAATACTCTTTGAGTTGAGCTTTAAAGTGGGAAACATAATCTGAGAGTGGGGTGAAAAGAACACTGAAAATCTCTTATTCGACCTTTAAACTATATTGTGAGGGTGGTGTTTTAGTGATCTCTATTAACTATTTAATATAATTTTTGTTTAACGTTTAGCTTGTTATTTAGTCTAGTTAATGAAGGTAAGGGGAAGGTTTAGGTCTAGTGTTGTGTGGATTAGGTATATTGAGGTTGGGATCGAGGTTAGTGGTCTGGGGAGTTCTTGGTTAGGTAAGGGCGAGGTTTGGGGATAGTTTGGTTAGGAATTGGCAAGGTTTAATCTAAAAGGGCTAAACTTATATTTGCCCTCCTCAGTATATTCTATAATATAATAAAACTCAACAAATTTTCTATTAATGTGTAATGGTTAGCACTCTTTAACTTTTATATAATACAAATAATATTTTCTTACGTTTCTTGCAATGTTCAATACTGTTTATATCAATTACTCCTCTTTCTTTTATATCTTCTTTTTAATACAAATATCTCTTCTTTAATTTAATCTTTTGGTTACTCTCCAACAATCAATATTAAAATCCTCTTCTTTTCTTCTTTTATTCAACTGCTTGTTAAACTGCTTATAAAACTGCTTGTTCATCAAAGTACTCTTCTTATCACAATATTCTTTCTCTTCTGTAAAATCCTCTTTAAATCTCTTAAAAACTCTTTTCTCTTAAAATCCTCTTTTAAACATCTTCTTCTAAAGAGATGACCGTACTCATCAGTCGCTCTAATCTCTCTATCTCTAATTCTCTCAACTGACTGTTAGACTCTTTTTTTGAGCTTTTATAGTTTTTTGCTTGTTTTCCAGTTGCGATATCTTTTCATTTATTTATACGGCAGGTTGATGAGTCTTCGTGTTTACGTCTTTTCTCAGTTGTTTTTAACTTTTCATCTTTCCGTTTTATCGTTTACTTACGTGATAGATCGGTGAATCATTGTATACAAGTCTTTTCTGATCGTTGTTTTTGACTTTTCTAATTGTCGCTTTATCGTTTACGAGTCTTCGCGTTTACGTCTTTTCTCAGTTGTTTTTAACTTAATTCTTTTTTGCTTTATCATTCACGCGTCTTCGTGTTAACGTTTTTTCACAGTTGTATTTAACTATTCTTCTAACACTTTATCACTTATTTATGTGAAGAGTTGGTGAATAATCTTGTAAATGTTTTTCTATCGATCGTCGTTTATATTTTAGTTCTCCCTCCTCACAATATCATAGCAAGTTCAACTTAACAAAGAAAATTTGTTTTACTTTACTCTATCCATTCCAGTAAATCATACATAACCTTTTTGTAAAAGCCTAATTTTAGACGTCAAAGATTAAGCAAAGTTAAATTTTTATTAAGCATAGTTCATAGCTCAAATCAACCTTTTTCAGATTTGTGAGCTATTCTTGATTCATTTTTTTGTCTTTTATAACCATAAACTACAGTAAATGCAAATTTATAAAGGGTTTATTAAGGGAGGTTTAGTGAAACAAATTTGAAGGGTAGAAGTCGGAATATCTGTATTAGGAATTTAGAAAATTGACGGTAACACGGATAGTTTTTGGCTAATTGGCAGCGCCTTTGATCTATAACAATTTGTTCAATGTCCATTTATTAATGCGTCCTTGGTTGAACATAGTTACACTTTTTTTCATATTTTCATTTTCCGTTTGCGTGAAAAACTATATTAGTTGCACATCAAATGAGCGTGGTAATGCCCATGGTTGCTAGTACCCTGAAATTAGAAAAATACTTTTCGTTAAACTAAGATCAATTCTCTCAGAAAGAAGTATTATACATTAATTTTATGCATTTGTTTTTTTTTTTCAAAAATGTAAATGACATCGTTGCTTTGGCTGGAAAGATTGAAATGATTCAGCTTATTAAGTAAAAGTAGATTGTATTCAATAACGATTGCTGATAAAACAAATGTCCACCGAAGCGTGACTACTCCCAAAGAAGGAGTAGGAATTCCCGACTAAATAAACTTATAGAAAGTTCAGAAAGGCATTTTAAATCACCAATGAAAACAAAATGGGACAAACTGATCATTTTTAAAAACCCAAGTATATGAATGGTCACAAAAGAACCAAATAATCACCTTTAGCGTAATATTGCCAAAAACGCCACGTTATAGCGAGAAATCACAACACAATTATTTATTAAACAAATATGTATTGGAAGATAAAACGAGAAACAGCGAAATTAGGTTCAGCGGAATAGAAATGGGAAAAGAAACAACATTTTTGATGATTTAGCACACTGGTGATTATTTAAGCGAAAGCATTTAAAAATACATTATTGGCAACTTATGTAAAAAAACAGCATCGCTAGCCTTGTAATATACATAAAGTGATAAAAAGGTTTAATTATTGTCTCGTATCCTTAAAAGTAGAATTCTTTAAAAATAAAATTTTTAACCTTAAATGGTGCCAGAAATGAACTTTGAAAGTCCATCCTATTTTGTAAACAATGCGAAATGCCATTTACAAAAGAATCTTGATAAAAATAGAATTAATCCAGATATTGATGAAAGAAGATAATGCATTCCTGAATTGTAAAAAGAGCTTTAATGCTTTCAAGCGCACTTGTTAACTAATCGAAGCAGTATTATCTTCAACTAAAGCATTAACTTTTGAGACGTCTGAGCTAAATTTGGCTTTAGAGCGAAATACAAACTAACATGAAACTGTTAATCGTGCGACTTTTAAGTTATTTTTTAATTTGATAATTATGATGTCCGTCTTCAAAATGCACAAGGCATTCGTTTTCAAAGTTGAACAAGCTGAGGGACAGAAAGAGGCTACAATAACGCACGCACACCCACACACGTGTACAAGCTATGTATTGTTACATGCACTTTCTACTCTATTAATTGCTTTGTAGAAGTCTGCAGCATTGATGTCTGCAGCATTGATGCAAAGTATTCAATACATGTATTAAATACTTTGGTGTAAGTTGCAATCATCATTAAATCAATTTTAAGTAAGTTAGCATCATAAAATCATCTTTAAGTCAGTTAACATGAAGTTTGGCGAAAATGTGTATTACATTTACAAAAGTTGATAGCAAGTTTTGCTTCGAAGTATTCAAAGCAGGGGTATCTTTCGTTATGAAAAGTTTGTTAAATTTATCTACAAAAGTGACCAAGTCATTTATTTAGTTATCTTGAATCAACCGATTTTGTATTTTCACTGTATAAATATATTTCATTCTTCACGAAAAAATTATTCAACACCACATTATTATCAAAGATTTTATAATTATTATCAAAGATATTAATATTATTATTATTATTACTATTATTATTATTATTATTATTATTATTATTATTATTATTATTATTATTATTATTATTATTATTATTATTATTATTATTATTATTATTATTATTATTATTATTATTATTATTATTATTATTATTATTATTATTATTATTATTATTATTATTATTATTATTATTATTATTATTATTATTATTATTATTATTATTATTATTATTATTATTATTATTATTATTATTATTATTATTATTATTATTATTATTATTATTATTATTATTATTATTATTATTATTATTATTATTATTATTATTATTATTATTATTATTATTATTATTATTATTATTATTATTATTATTATTATTATTATTATTATTATTATTATTATTATTATTATTATTATTATTATTATTATTATTATTATTATTATTATTATTATTATTATTATTATTATTATTATTATTATTATTATTATTATTATTATTATTATTATTATTATTATTATTATTATTATTATTATTATTATTATTATTATTATTATTATTATTATTATTATTATTATTATTATTATTATTATTATTATTATTATTATTATTATTATTATTATTATTATTATTATTATTATTATTATTATTATTATTATTATTATTATTATTATTATTATTATTATTATTATTATTATTATTATTATTATTATTATTATTATTATTATTATTATTATTATTATTATTATTATTATTATTATTATTATTATTATTATTATTATTATTATTATTATTATTATTATTATTATTATTATTATTATTATTATTATTATTATTATTATTATTATTATTATTATTATTATTATTATTATTATTATTATTATTATTATTATTATTATTATTATTATTATTATTATTATTATTATTATTATTATTATTATTATTATTATTATTATTATTATAAAGATAATGTAATCAACTCTAAGTCAAATACTTTTTCATTTAAAGATTTCGTTTTTAGATTAAAATGAAGCTATTTGTAATTATAATGATAGTGTTTGGTTGCGTTTATGGGCGTGGTGTTCCGAAGAAGCCGAACAGTAAACTCAATGATAAAGGTTACGTTTCTTCTCTCGAGGATTTTTTTTTTTTTTTATTCTATTAACTCTTCAGATAAATGTAGTTCGAAATCGAAGATAAGAAAATCTACTATAGCAACCAAATAAGGACTTTACAAAAATGAAACATTTAAAACAATCAAAAGGTTAATGAAAAACACGAATTTCAAGGAGGCTTTGGCGATAATTCTTGTCTGAAATTTTGATCGAGTCCTGGCTGCATAATTTTGCTTTATCTTAATATTAAGATTCTTTTTTGAAAACTCAATTTAACCTATTTGAACACCGCTTAATATAAAAACTGTTTGAAAAAATAAACGGACTATAAGTCTCAAGGGCCATTCAAAAACAAATTTGGAAACGGAAACTTTAAACTCCCTTGTTAAACTAAGTTGGCTTTTATTGGTTTGTTCTTTACTTTACCCTACATGTAATGGGTAATTTTTCGGAATTAAACGAATTAGTTGACCTAAAAATGTTTTATAATTTTTATCAGTTCAAGGTAAAGTATCAATTGTTTTAAATGACTCTATTAATTTAAACCCAGTGGCTTTTTATATCTGTAAATTTAAATGTCTTTTGTTAGTTAGTTTAATGTCTATTGTTTTTCATACCTGTTGTTTTAAATCACAAAACAAAAGGTTTTTAAATTTATAGACTAGCTATTTTTACCTTAGAATTGGGCTATTTTTGAAGCGCGATGCAAAGCCCTGATCGACGTCAATGTTTTTCATCAGACTCACTTTTAAAAATATTTTGACTCTTTCTAAGTATTCATATAAACTACAAGATTAAATTATTATAAAAAGCTGTCGACATTAGTTTAAAGTAGAGGTATAAAACATGTAAATCAAAAAACATAACTATATATAACTCTATAAAGAACTATATAGTATAATGAACTCAAAGTCAATTTAATGAAATGTCGCATTTTAAGAGGATTTTCTACAAGTTTATCTGAAATTTTCTTTAATTGTCCGCTTTGGCAACATCTGGCAATTACAAAAACTTTTCTTAATGCTAAAATACTATCAATGAAGTTTGATTTTTCCAATTGGCAATAGTTTCGCTTTTTCAATGCAAATCTCTCCTTTTACCCCTCCCACTTCTTCTTTTGCAAAACAATTTTTGAACATGAAACTTAAGCAAGTTATTGCTATTATCCTACAACCTTTGTTTACTCAAAACTGATCAATCCCTTTAATGATCTCTCAAAATTAAATTCTACAGCGAAGCTACATAATCCAAATACGAAATATTTAAATAATTATTTTCAAATCGGATTTAAATGAATAAATTGTTATGTGTGCCATAAACTTTTATGATAATATTTTATAAAGTTAGCTATTTTTTTGCTATTTTTTTATGATAATATTTTATAAAGTTAGCTATTTTTTATGATAATATTTTATAAAGTTAGCTATTTTTTATGATAATATATTATAAAGTTAGCTAATTTTTACTTCCATTATTGTAATTAAATACCACCATTTTCTTTTTTTTTAAGCTCCAGACAAAATAATTAAAGCTGATTTGAAAAATGGTTTATAAGATTTGAAATTCTTTAAACTTAGATTAATAAAACGATAAGCTTACGTTAGGGCGCACACTAAATGAAATCAAAAGGAGCAAATAAAGGAAGTTTAAAAAATAAGAAAAACAATAGATATATTCTGCAGGCCAAAACATTTTTTTATTTCTTTTCGTTGTAAAGAGAATTATCAAAATTGAGCTCAAGCTACGCACGGTAATTATTATTGTACAAGTTGCAATTTTTTAAACTATTAAAAAAAGTAAAAATATAATTTAAAAAGCTAATTCATATAGTATATAAGACTATAGGAGACATTTTTTGTTTAGAGCTTATAAGTTTATAAATAAAAGCTGAAAATCTATTAAAACTAAACATCAATCCAATGTTGTTACAAAGCTAAAATGTAGCAATCAAAATAAAGAAAGCATATTTTAATAAAACTAGCATCAAAAAGAAATAACTCCTTAAATACCCTTAAATAAATATTTTTGAAAACGTTAGTAAGACAATCCAGTAGAAAAATGTGAATAAAATTGCATGTAAGTTAATATGTTCACTACTTGTTAAAAAATATAGTTTTTATTTAAAAAAATATAAAAATTTGAAAATATTTCCGTTTTCTTAAAGAAGTTTAAATAGTTAGTGTAAATGAATAAAAAATAGTTTTTGAAAAAAGATAAAAACTTTTTGATTTCTTTTAAACAACTTACAGTTATTTAAAAAGAAAATATGAAACACGTACTGCATGAACTCCAGCATCAGTCCAAAGATATTGCAGGTTAAACGTTAAATAACACCCTTCGAAAGCAATCTAATTGAAACATTCATTAAGTAATAGTTTTTGTAAATTAATGAGTAGCATTCTGAGTGATTTTCATTTGTTGATTAAAATTAATCGTTTCTGCGATGCTAGTTCATGTTGCAGATCCACACATTGTTTATAAATGCACATACATTCCAGCAAAGGGTTAAAAGAAGAAGTATCTCTTGAGAGTTAACTGTGACTATTTGCAACCTACTTTAGGCTGTCTTGTTTTTAGACAAACCATCAGTTGCCGGTAATTCTCCTCCAGAAAGGTTAAGTAAGTAAAAACTCTTCTTACACTTGTTGTTTGTAGCTGTGCAATGATGCTTTTCAGTTGATCATTATCTAATATTTTCATGATAACAGTTAAAAAATAGCAAAACACAAATAAGTTGAGTTGCTTGTATATTTATTTGTGTTAAGTCCTTGTTAAAGTGATGAGTTAAAGAAAAGCTAATACTGCAAAGAAGGAAAAAAGAAAGAAAAGGAAAAACAGATAGATTTCTATGGGCCAGTTTCTCCTTTTTGTCTTTGTTCTTTAAACTTTTCTTAAAACACTCATTATGACTTGCTGAAACACGTGCTGCATGAACTCTAGCCTCTGTTCGTAATAGTTTTTGTTAGTTATTAAGTGGCATTCTGAGTGATTTTCATTTGTTGATTAAAATTAATCGTTTCTGCGATGCTAGTTCATGTTGCAGATCCACACATTGTTTATAAATGCACATACATTCCAGCAAAGGGTTAAAAGAAGAAGTATCTCTTGAGAGTTAACTGTGACTATTTGCAACCTACTTTAGGCTGTCTTGTTTTTAGACAAACCATCAGTTGCCGGTAATTCTCCTCCAGAAAGGTTAAGTAAGTAAAAACTCTTCTTACACTTGTTGTTTGTAGCTGTGCAATGATGCTTTTCAGTTGATCATTATCTAATATTTTCATGATAACAGTTAAAAAATAGCAAAACACAAATAAGTTGAGTTGCTTGTATATTTATTTGTGTTAAGTCCTTGTTAAAGTGATGAGTTAAAGAAAAGCTAATACTGCAAAGAAGGAAAAAAGAAAGAAAAGGAAAAACAGATAGATTTCTATGGGCCAGTTTCTCCTTTTTGTCTTTGTTCTTTAAACTTTTCTTAAAACACTCATTATGACTTGCTGAAACACGTGCTGCATGAACTCTAGCCTCTGTTCGTAATAGTTTTTGTTAGTTATTAAGTGGCATTCTGAGTGATTTTCATTTGTTGATTAAAATTAATCGTTTCTGCGATGCTAGTTCATGTTGCAGATCCACACATTGTTTATAAATGCACATACATTCCAGCAAAGGGTTAAAAGAAGAAGTATCTCTTGAGAGTTAACTGTGACTATTTGCAACCTACTTTAGGCTGTCTTGTTTTTAGACAAACCATCAGTTGCCGGTAATTCTCCTCCAGAAAGGTTAAGTAAGTAAAAACTCTTCTTACACTTGTTGTTTGTAGCTGTGCAATGATGCTTTTCAGTTGATCATTATCTAATATTTTCATGATAACAGTTAAAAAATAGCAAAACACAAATAAGTTGAGTTGCTTGTATATTTATTTGTGTTAAGTCCTTGTTAAAGTGATGATTTTTTTCATGAAGAAAAAGGTTTTGAGATTTTTTCAGTTTTCTTAAAGAAGTTTAAAGGGTAAGTGCAAGTGAACCACTAATCGATACTATTGATTTTTTTAAACACTTATATTTTTTCAGGTATATAAAGTTGGTTTGAAAAGATCGCTATTATAATATATAGGTTAAGTAATAAGTAAAATCCTTAAAGCTGGTTTGAAGAGAACTTCATTTGTTTTGAAAATTATGAAGTCTAATTTAAAAATATGATATACTGAGCGCATATTTATATCAAATAACTTTGTGCATAAGAGCATTCTTAGAAGAATAACTAAAAAATGAAAAGAAAGAAATAAGAATGAAAAGAAAAAAATTGATGGATTTCTATTGACCAGTTTCTCCTTTATGCTTTTGTTTAATAAAAAAAACAACTTAACTTTGCATTCTTGTCATACATGGAAGTAATCATTTTAAAAACCATATAATTTTTTTTTTTTTTTTTTAAGAATATAATGATGTTTTTTAAGTTACAGCAGTTATATGTTGTCGGACTTTTTTAGTTTAGACATAAATCCATTTTAATCTTTGGTTATTCAAAAAATGTAGTTGTTAATATTGAAAAGGATTATTGTTTTAGAATGTTTTATTTGTCTATTTGGGAAGATAATTTTCTCATTGCTGTTCAATGTCCTTCTGTTCTTAACTGATCAGAGAAGCCTTATCATTTGTAAAGCATGTTTCAGTTAAGGTTTATATTCCACAGAAATATTTTTGTCTTCTTGGCGCATTTGATCCATTCTAAACTGATTTAAGTCTCTAAATATACACCTTATATAAGCTATGTAAAATGAAGTTAGCATTGTAAGGTTTTCTATATATTTAAGTGATAAATGTATTCGCCCCTTTGATTTTTGAAAAAAATCCAACCGAGAAAAAAGTTTTTGATTTTAAATGATATATTCTTTCTTTCAGATAAGAGGGAATCTATAAGCAGCATAAATATGAGACATGGTAAGAAACAATTTTGATAAAAGAATGTTTATTTTTTTGTCAATTTTTTTTATCAAAAGTGAAGAAGTAGTACTGTTTTTATATTGTTTCAAAAGTTTTTTTTTCATTTCTAAATTATTTTCCTTCAGAATGAAAAGTCTTGTTTTTTTTATTAGGAATATTTTCTGATATGAAGTTTAAAGATGGTAAGAAAGCATCCTTTAGGCTGATCATTTTTAATTTTGTAACGTTAGTGTGAGGAAAGTGGAGAAATCACCGCAGGTATTAGATCTGAAGAACAAATCTAATTTTTTAGTGATGCTTCATGGTCTCCTATACTAGTTCGTCTGCACATTGAAGGGTATTTTTGTGAAATTTATTTGGTAATGGAATGGCATTAGTTTACAAGAAATCTTTTGACCAAACATTAACTTTATCTACATACTTTAAACAAAACAGCAAGTTCAATAAACTGTAACTATAATTGCAGGACCCTGCTGAACAAAACAGTTGCCAATGTGGCAAACGCACTGATCCTGATCCAAAATCTAAAACCTTTCAGAAATGAATAATAATAAGCTGTGGCCTTTCACCCATTAGAGCAGATCCATTAGAATGAAAAATAATTGAGCTTGGAGTGTCGTAATTTAAATCTAAAAATCTATCATATTAAGTTTTATTAGCTACTATTTGAATTATTTAAGAAAAGCGGTTTGTATGATTCAAAGTATTTATGGAAAAAGTAATGCATGCAGTGTTTAGTATGTGCATTTAATGGCAAAAGTATTTCGTTTTATTTAGCAAGTTTTCATTTCTTTTTCACTATTAATTTTAAATATGTTTTAACGTAAGTTCTTCAAGAGCAGTTGTTTGTGAAGATAATCAAATCTTCATCAATCTTCTGGTTGTAATGATCTTTCATTGACAAGACCTTAAATCCATTATTTTCAGTCAATTTGTAAGACTCTTTATTTAAAGCATCTAGCTTTTTAAGTTTGAAATGATGATTGTTTTTTCCGAAATTAGTTTTGAATGATCCTAAGCTAGAACAATATTGACTCAAAAAAGTTTCTGAAAAAAAAGGTTCTGAATGAAAAGCATGAAATGGCAATAGTAATTTAAGATGATTATAAAGTCTGTTCTTAAAACCTTCAATGGATGCTATCGTATTTGAAAGGATTAAAACATTAGAACTCATAACAGATTTGAAGTTCTAAAATGACTAAAGCTCCTGGCTAAAGTAGTATGCTTTAAAAAGAAATTCTTTTACAATGACTATAGTAAGATATAAAGTTAAAGCAGGCATCTAAGATATTTTTTGTTGATTGCTTATTTTAGGTAGATAAATACTTTTTTGTGTGTTTTGAGCTGTTTAACTTTTTTTCTACAGATTTATGTGTTCATTGTTTTGACATAATCTGAACTAGTTAATACCAATATGTTAACCATTATTGCATGAATATAGGATGCAGACCAGATATTATTGGAAACAATGGAAGTTTTAGACATTCAGTATTGCAGCTAAAGTCTTTAAGTTTGAGAATTGTGGAATTTGGTTTCCTAGAACTTGACAAATTGTCTCATTGTGTTACTTTTTAGGTGACAAGAACAAAATGCCCGATCTTTGGATTGAACCTAATAAACATCCACGTGTTCCTTATGAATTTGAGAATTTAGATGAAGGTACAAGCAATTTTTTTAAATGCAACCATGATTATGACAATTTGAGTAGTTAAATCATAATGGTTTGTGTAGTTTTCTTTAGGTAAACGGGCAAGAATAGGGAAAGATAATCTGTTAGTAATCTGTTAGACTTCAGACTTTTTAACAAAAAGTCATTAAAGAGAACCAAATAGTAAACTGAGGGTATCAAAAAAACTTGTAAAATGAAATGTTCTTAAATTCTATATAAGTTTGTTCATCTATTGTTTTATAGTTTATATTATTGTTTTAGCTTAATACTTAAAAGTTTATTTCTATCTAAGAACAAACTTAAAACGAAGGAACTTCTATTTGCAGTACATATATATATATATATATATATATATATATATATATATNATATATATCATATCACATATATCATGTTTTTATCATTTGTTGTAATGTAATACATATAGGGACTGTGTTTAGCTTATGCTTGAAAGCATGTTTAAAATGTCACCATAAAATTTTACAACATTTCAAAAAAAGTGTTAATTAATTTTTAACAAGATTGTAAAGTCTTCTTTTCTTTATCAGATTACATTGATACAGTTGAAGAAGCTATTACAAAATTAAACTCTTACATGAAAAGCTACTCGTGTGCATCTTATCCTCCTGTTTGGGTACCTCGCACTGATGAGGAAGATTATGTTGTCTTTAAGTCTGACGAAAAAGGGTAGGTTATAATTTGCGTAATTTCCCTGAAATTTCACACATAAAGCTCTAAATACTAGAGATCAGAGATTTAATACAGCTCTAATTAACCTGTGCCAAACATAGAAGTAGTAAATATTCTTATGCATAATAACTGATAAACTAAAAAGCACAATTAGATTGTGAGTTTCTATAGAAACAGTGATTATTCTATAAAAAAAACTCAAACATTGATGATTGCTTAATTTACAACTAGTTGAACCATCATTGTTTAGGAACAGATATGTAGCCACTGAACCTAAACTGTGATCATGATATTCTATGACATTTTCACAATTTTTTTAAGCAATTGTTCATCAACTATTTATTCTGAAATCAGATTGTATTTTTGTTATAATCATTCTCAAACAATTGCAGTCTTAGGTGTGTAAACAAGGCTTTTGTTGTAGTTTTGTAATCTTAGGGAATTACAAATTCAAGTTTTTTAACTCAAGTTACTTTTTTGGATGTTATTAGAGATGTAAAAATATGTCAGATATTCTGTAATCACAGGCTGCATGAATGGTTGATTTGATTTGGAATTACTATATTCTCTTGATATTTCTCAACTGCTATGTTAACTTCATCATTGTCACTGTTATGAATGAAAGATTTTGAGCATTAATCATAAACACATCGGAACTTCTATATACACTTCATATATACAATATATACCCAAAGAGTTAGTCTTTGTAGACAAAGAGTTTAGTTTTTGCCTGAGATCTATCATTGCACTATTGTCAAAAGTGTTATCAACAAAGGTAATAAATAACCATTATTTAAATTATTTTTACGCCTAAAGTTGTAAGATTATTGCAAAGTTAATGAGGATGTGCTAATTAATTGAAAAAAGTTTACTTTCAGATAGAAAAGTACAAAAAATTGTCAATCAATGCTATACAATGTACTCTACTGTTAGCTGATTTGTAATCTATCAGTAACAGTTATGTAGTAAAACAAAGAGCGTTACCAGGTTTAAATACCTTGGTTTAGTCCCCATTTCTTGCTTGGTATGTGTTTCATATTTCCCACTAGCAGATTTACATTTGCAGAAAGTTTTTATCTAACTGTTCAGTGCACTTATACCAGTTTATGCTCAATCTAACATGCTCCTAGTATTTTTTACATTAGCTGTTTGCAACAAATAAACTTTCACTTAATCAGCTTCTCTAACTGAGCTAGGAATGCTTTTTTTAGATAATATTTGTATGAGAGTCAGTTTTATATATTTAACATTCTGTTAGCAGATGCTGATGTTGTTTTCATAGGTTTGAATATTTTTTCATAAATTCTAACGTTTAAGTAATTTAAGACATTCAACATTCAACATTCTAGTGAAGTCTTTTCAATTCTAATACTATCTTAATAGATGCTGGAGCGATTTGGGAAAAAAAGGTGGGCGTCAAGAACTAAATATTGGGAAACGTTGCAATTACACAGGTGCATTATCATTTTGTATAATTTTGTGCCTTTCTTGTAGTCTAGGTTATTTTTAATGGAGTTGATCAGAGGACATTAATTTTTTATTTCTGGTGAAAAAATAGAAACGTCAATACAATTTAACTTAAAACAAAAAAATCAAAAAAAAATCATATTTTGCAGAAAAAATTTACAGCACAAAAAAATGGAAAAATCGATAACAGCAAAAGGTTTATCAAGATAACTTTTTTTCATTTTCCCCATCTCTTCTTACTGTTCAGTATAATTAAGCAAACGAATACTATAATTGTTTATGCTCTTCCAGTGTATGAGTTGTTTTAGTTTTCAAGTTATAAACATTAATAAATCCCAAATTTTGAATAAAACATTTGAATGAACATTTTAAGT
This sequence comes from Hydra viridissima, assembly GCA_014706445.1. Classification (NCBI taxonomy): domain Eukaryota; kingdom Metazoa; phylum Cnidaria; class Hydrozoa; order Anthoathecata; family Hydridae; genus Hydra; species Hydra viridissima. The sequence continues at coordinate 741,665 of QPEY01000099.1, read as the reverse complement.
GGAAGAGTAGAGTTAATAAACATTGAAGAATTGTTCATAAATTCAATGTGTCACTTTTTGTGGGATACATACATACATACATACATACATACATACATACATACATACATACATACATACATACATACATACATACATACATACATACATACATACATACATACATACATACATACATACATACATACATACATA
>QPEY01000099.1:723780-737475 GCA_014706445.1 Hydra viridissima | reverse complement strand
ACAAATATTTACAAAATCCTAATAGTAGCTACAATTCGATAGCAAAATCGTTGCAAATACATCCATACAGAGTTAGTCGTGTTATTCAACGTTTTTCTCAAACAAAATCAATCAAACGCAAATCTGGTGGTGGAAGAAACGAAGGTTTTAAAGATATAAAACTAATTAGAAAACTGGTTAACAGTTTTAAGAATAACCCAAGCCTTTCACTAAGGGAACGCGCAAAAATATATGGATTCTCTCATTCTCGTTCGCTAAAAAAGCTTTGATTTGACAAGCTATTTGCAGTTGTGGCAAAAAATCAGCACCTTATATTTCTCAGTCCACACTTTCTGGTCAAATATATATTTAAGAATGTTTACAAAAACGCCTTTTACCTCTCCTTAAATCACACAATAACAGACCTATGTTCTGGCCTGATTTTGCTTTAGTTCATTATTGTAAACTAGCTATGGAATATTGTAAACTAAATTCATTAGCTGTTTTGCAACTTCAATACATAGAAGTTGCAACTTCAATACATAGAAGCAACAATCAATACATAGAAGTTGTTCATAAATATGAAGCAAAAGGTAGGGCGGATTGCAAAAAAACCTGGAGAAGTAAGGAGTTTCCTGCTATTGGTTTGTTTAAGCCTTTGCTTAAGCAAAAAAATTGCCAATTCATCAAAAAATACACAAACATCAATGGCAATTGCGAAGATAAATAATATCAAACTGCAACAAAAAACTTTTTTTTCATGAATTGATTTTGATAAGGCTCTGTCTGTGTTTCCCTCGTCATAGTTACGCCTTTTCCCCAGCAATCTTGGTTTCTAGCTTGGTAATGTAGTGACAGTTATTGAGAATACAACTACATCTAATTAGATTATAAAGTCATTTTATATATATATATATATATATGTATACACATATATTGATGCAATGTTTTCAGCTGTGTGACAACATTTTACTGATCAACTTTAAAGATTAAATTTTTTTAAATTAGCTTGTAGTTTCCTTGAGTTACAATTTTGGTCAAATTAGATAAAAAAAGGTGCTCTAAACAGAGTGGTTAATTTTTTCTTTAACACTTACAACATTTTTCATTGAATTATGTGATAAACTTTTTTTTTTTTTTAATGTTTGGCATGATACCTGAATTTTCATTTTATTTTTAAAATACAAAAGTTATTCAAATATTTCCGAAATATATTTGTATACTTAAACATGATAAAAAAGTTCATCTTTTAACACAATAAATATAAGCCCAAATTTTTTAAATTTTTTGTTACCCATTTATATATATATATATNTATGTATGTATGTATGTGTGTGTCTATGTATGTATGTATGTATGTATGTATGTATGTATGTATGTATGTATGTATGTATGTATGTATGTATGTATGTATGTATGTATGTATGTATGTATGTATGTATGTATGTATGTATGTATGTTTGTATGTGTATTTACAAGAAGAAAAAATTGAGTGCTAAGATCTGATATAAGTGTTAAATACTATAAAAACTCATTTAAATTTTCAAAAAAAAAATTATTTAATTTCTACGCTCAGAAAATTAGATTATGTGTTTTAGATGTGCTTTTATTAAACCTAGAAATTAAATAACTTTCTCAAAAAAAAGAATGTTGATATTTTTCTTAACAAAATGTAGCTGAAGAAATATATTTTTTGAGCCTAAAATGCCAGAATTTGATAATATTGATGTAGGGCATGCTGTTCAGCAGTTTTTTTACCTTTATTAAAGAAAATGCAAATGTTTTCAATATATTGTCAAAAGTTATTAATAGGGACAGGCGAAAAACACGGTAAAAAAGTGCGAAAAACACCGTATTTTCCGTGTTTTCGTGTTTTGCGCATGTCCCTAGTCTAGAAAAGAAGTTAGTGAATTAGCTAAAAAGATACTTCGTTTTCAGAGAAATATATGATGAAACAACAACAAGTAAATATATTAACTTTGTGTCACGAGGACTGCACCAGTCTACACACCACTACCATTTCAGTTCTAAGGCTCTTCCTTTCTTATGACAGCTATTTGGGTGAAGTCAAATGTAGAAAGCACTTCTCATCCATATTCAGAAAGTTAACCCCTGTTTTCTGTATCTTGAAAAATTAACTCTTTCTTCTGTACCTTTTTCTTGTTAGGTGATAAAAAACAAACGATGGTGCACAATAATTACGCACGCAAAAACAAAAAGAAAAGTTAAACGACCACAGCGTCAAGCAAAACCGAATAATTGAAGGTTAAGGAAAAGTTAATACAGGTTTATTAAAAAAAGTCTTTTTTGACTCTTTTAAAGTGTTGCAAAAAGCCGTCGAAAAAGTACAGAGGCTCAAAATATGTAAATCAAAAAACGTGACTCGTATAATGAACTCTAATTCAATTTAATAGGAGAGAAATGTCGCAGTTTAATAGAAATGTCTAAAAATTTATACCATTTAACAATTTCAAATATTTTTGTTAATGTTAAAGTATTATTATTTAAGTTTTATTAAATTTTCCATTTGGTAATAATTTCGCTTTTTCAGTTAGTAATTTTTCAGTTGGTAATAATTTCGCTTTTTCCTTATACCCCTCCCCCTTCTTCCGAGGGAACGCATTTTTTGAATCGTCCACTTGAAGCAAGCTACTGCGATTGTCCTACAAACTTTACTTTCTCAAAGCAGATGAGTTCCTATAACAATCTCTCAAACCTTAATGGCTACAGTGAAGCTCTATAATCCAATTTTGAACTGCTTAAAGAAGTTTTTTCAACTCAGACATATATGAATATATTTAATCGGTGTGTGTGCCATGATTTTTAAAATGATAGACAAAAACATTAAAGCTGATTTCAAAAGAGTTTTATCCAATGAGTATCCAAAAAAGTTTTATCAAAATATATATTAACAAGATGTCTAACTTCACGAAAATTCTGTAAGAAAAAGTGAAGCATGTTTTTAAAGTTTTCAATGCCGGTAGTCGTTTTATTTAAATTGACGAAAATTCATGTCTGCTTTGCTTTGATTTATCATTGCGTCATTTCAGGTTAACAAAACAAACCTGGGCCCTATCTTATAAAGATTGTTACGCAAAACGTAAAAAAATGAGTAATAACGGAAAAATTTTGCGTAAACTAAAATTTTGCGTAATTACGCAATTTTTAAAACCCTAATCTTGTTTTTTCGAAATTTTAGTTTATTTTGGCAGAGGTAAACATGGAATATATCTCTGAGAAAAGTACTTTTTATCTGCGTTTTGTAAACAAATTTAATTTCATCGTTTCAGAGATTTGCGTACAAAAGTAAAGGTTTTATATTATATATATATATTCCTTGTTTACCTTGTGTTCCAAAAAATGGGTCTGCATTTCTTCAATTTAGAAGTGGAAATGTTCGTGTACTCAGTGTTATATTATGTTCAATTTTTACTGATTGAAATTAAACTTAGTTTATGAAGGTGACAATCATTTATTTTAGAGGTTAATCATTCAATAAATAGCAAGTTATTTAATGAATGGTTGTCATCTTCTCCATTTTTGTTGGAAATTTCAAATTACCTTTCTTTCGCTCATTTGCTCCTTTTATATAAGTTTACACCTGGATAAAAATCGCATAATTACAGTGTTTAAATAAGGGTCCGTCACTCTACAAAGCAAAGGGTGGAATGCTAAAACGTTTTGTAATAAAAGTTTTTTGATTCATTTTTGTAAATACAACAGCTTTCAACCCATCGTTTAGTAAAGTAACGGTCTTTATGTCTTACATTGCAATCAATCGTGAATTTGCACTTCTATAAACTTAACATTTTGATAAAAGTTTCTTCTTCAAGTAGGGAGTTTAGCCAATTTTTATAGCCAATGTAAATCTTTTTTATTTAAAATGCATTGGATTCCTTAATATATTTTATTTTCAAATTGGTTTCAACCACTTCTGTGGCTTATTTAGCAAAGATATTTTTGTTTTAATATTTTCAATTCATATACATTTTATGAAATATTTCCTTAAAGTATCTCGTTAAACTTTTGGCACCGAAAAAAAGACTTTCTTATCTTTTCTTTTTCTTGCGTAAAAAGTTGCGTTAACAATAAAGTTTTATAAGAAATTAAATCGTAAATCCAAATTATTTGAACAATTCATAAATATAATTTTTTTTCAGGTTAACGAACACGTACTATTAAATGGTCAACTAACTATAGAATATGCTTTAAAATTGTTTAACATAAACTAAATTTTTCAATGTTTTTATTCATAATACGTTAAGCGTAACAAAACTTAACCTTTATTATTAAATCATCAAGTGAAAAACGTGGAAATAAAACAGGACGAAAACTTAAAAATACGTGAAAAATAAATATAAATCTAAAATTTATCTTTATATAAATAAAACAAAATTTAGTCAATGATTTGTTAATAATTTCAGTATTATTTTAGCTCAAAAAGAGATTTAACCGCTTATAGCCTACTGTTTCGACAAATTTATTATTTTCAGCACCTACGATAATAAAAACTTTTCGAAAACAATGAATGAAAAACTTTTGTCACATTTGACACCTAAGATTACGCGATAAAAATTTAGTTGAGAAAGGAGCACTTCTGCCTTTAATGGCTCTTCTATATTGCGAACTGTTTCCTCTGCTTACTCTGCTTCCTCTGCTTCCTCTAATGATATCCATGCCTTTACATTTAAATTTATAAAACCATTACAAGCTGCAATACAACTTTTTTTTGTTGTATTTTAATTTCTTCTCTATTTTTTTTTTTTTTTCTTTAGTTCTTGAATATTCAAGTAATTGTTTTCTTTCTTCATCTGTTTTATTATTTTGCCATTCTAATGTTTGGTTCTGAGACCACATTGTCAAAGCCTGGATAGTTTGAACATTTGCATTTGGTTTTGTGGGAACCATTAAATCAAATTAGCAAAGTCACTTTTTGATGCTTTTTTAGTGACAGGGACATTTGAAGCAGATTCAGAAACTGATATAGATGGATTCCAATATTTACCACCTGGTAACTGATCAGCACACTGGCGCTCCAAAATAACAAAAATTCCATGGAAAATAATTTCAAGTTATTGCACAGTTAAAGAATCAAACTCGTCATTTTGAGTGCATTCAAACAGTTTGGTGTAAACCTCATCCTGATGAAGGAGATTTGTATCCTCAAAAATTTTTCCATTCGCAAACAATAAAGAAGATCCATCCATACAAAGAAATGAAAACCGTATTCGATCACTTTTCCTGTTTCAGCGTGAGTTATTTTTACAACCACGGGATTGTTTGAGATCAAACGGAGCCTTTCTTATTTTGAATCTATCGGCTTGACGTCCTCCATCAGCGCATTTTTGTCGATCAGATGATTCTCCAGCGCAATCATTGCTAGCCCCATTTTGCTTTTCGACGTTTGGGAAACACCATTTTTTATAAGTAAATTTTTCAAATCCTTTTTCGTATAATTCATCCTTTTATTAAGGACCAATTTACTTTTTTTATCTTAGTACACAATGTTCATTCGGTTTCCGTCGGATTTGATTCTGAGCAGTTTGTCAGAGATCACCACGGCAAAGGCTTGAGTGTCTGCAGGAACGTTTGCGTTAAAGGTGGCTTTAATTTGCACGTCTAACACGGTCGATTTTAACCTCTCAGCCTGCTTGCTCACGTCAAAAACGAAAAGAGGACAAATGTGTCTGTAATTTAGCACCGTCAAATTTGGCTTAGCGATAATCTCGCTGATTCCAAAAATCTTGTTGTCAAACTTGCACGCGTCCCTGTAAACCCTCGAAAATTTGTTGTTTGTAAAGGACAAGTCGTAATCGACAGCAGGATACCTTTCGCTGTTTAAAGTGACGTACATGTTTTTCAAATCGCAGTGGTTGAATACGGATGGGTATAAATCTTGACTACCGTCTTTATTGGTTTGAAATCCAACAACGATGTACCTCGGTCGTTCACTGGCAGATCTAGCGCTCAACCTCCAACTGAATGTATTGGACACTGGCACGGCAATGGTGTCGCACTGTCGGGATTTAAACGACAACGGCACATCCACTTTGGACTCGATGAGTTTGTAAAGATTGCTGTTTGCCATAAAAGAGGGGGTGACATGAGGCACGAACAAAGATAGTTTGCTCAAAGTCACTTTTTCTGCGGCTGTTTCAGCGCTCTTAAAAATAGCATCAACGTCGCTTTTTCTCACAAGAGTGATCGTGTGCTTAAATCCGTAAAGAACTTTTTTGTAATCTTCGCAAAAACCAAAAATGTGTTTCAAAGGAATGCAAAATGAAAATGTTCCTTTATCAGCAGGCTGCTTAATGATGAAATCTTGCCTTTGACTAAATCCGCTGTTACCTACAAGATCGGCAAGGGCAGTGCTGTCTCTTTGCCACAGCTGATTCTTTCCTTCCGACACTTGGTACTCTACTGGATATTTAAGCAAACACAGCATGGTAGTGGCTTGGCCTGGACTGTATATGGTTTAAATCTCTTGATTTGACAACTGATAAGAAATCTGACTGAACAGGTGCATGATGCTGTTGTTTGCAAGAGCAACCACATCCGTATCCGCATAGGAAGCCCCGTCTGCTTTTGTCATTCTTCCTTCAACCAAAAGGTATGCCTCAGAGGGAAGCGTGAACAAATCTTGCTGTTAAATGCTGATTCTTATCTCCCCGGCCGTGTTTAAATTGGTGCTGACCGATTCGTATTCGTGAAATTCAAATCTATCAATTTCTTTATCAACAATGATTTCTTCTGTAATGTTTAAAACATCAGAATTTGCCATTTTTCTATACAAAAGAAAAAAAAATTTCGTATCCTATAGGTCTCTGAAAATCATGCAATTTTCAGACCGCTTCCCATTTTAAACAGGTCTTGGATTCAAATGGCGTTTTTCCTGAACAACTTTTTTGGACGCAAAGAACCCCCGAGCGAGGAATAGTCGCTGCTGATCGCTGGAGCTGCTGATGCAACAATTCCTGAAATAATGTCTTTGCTTTTTTGAGTGAGCGGAGCAATAACTTTTGGAGTTCCAGTCTTGGCATACACCTTTTCTAGCGCATTTTGCCTTTATCAATAGCCACGTCTTTAGCAGTCACAATCGCCGAAGAAGCCAGCTCTTTTCCAACAGATTTTGCAGCTGTAATCGCTTCTCTTCCCAACTCGTTTTTTGCAATTTTGCCAGCCAAAGTAGACGCTGCTCTCGATGCGCTCAACGCTGCTGCTCTTTTTAAAAAATTCTGCAACGTGTCAATGATTCCACTTCCTCCAACAACGTTTTTCTTAACATATCTGTTTCTGTAAATGATCATTTTTTAATATGCGAAAAGTTTTTTTTATCCATCGATGACCTTCATCATCAATTTGTACTGGTTTTTGCTATTTACTTTTTGCCTCAACAGCTCATCGCAAATGNTGCGAAAAGTTTTTTTTATCCATCGATGACCTTCATCATCAATTTGTACTGGTTTTTGCTATTTACTTTTTGCCTCAACAGCTCATCGCAAATGCTCACAGCTTCATTTCTCGATCCCCTATTCCCTGCACGACAAGCAGCCACGCTCAATTCAAGCTTTTCCACTAACGCATTTGGATCGCTGGGAAGAATGATGACTCCTGAACCTTTTTTCATCTTATAAGGTTTTTTCAGGCGCTCCTTGTACTCATTATATTTCTCAATTCCCATCTTATCTGTCATGTTTTCAAGCGTTACCTGGTCTGTACGATAATCCTTTTTTATCTTCTTTTTTCTTTGCCTCTTTTCTTCTTCTTCCTTTTTATCATGAAGTGCTAGAATTTCATCTCTAAGACGATCTGAAATATATTCTTCGGGATCTTTTTCACCAGTATCTTCAGCTATAAAAAAACTCTCACGAGATTTAAGCTCTTTTTCAATAGGGATGATGAATTGATTGTATTTCTAAATCTCTGAAGCCCTGGGCTTGTTCGATCTTGCATCTGGCTTTACGGCTTCACTCTCCATTAAAATTTTCGAGTAATTAGCCACATCCTCTTCCGTCACGTCGAAATTCTTTGAAATGTTCGGATTGGTCATGAGCTCCCAAAGACCTTTTGTTCCTTCATACTTTTCACCGCCAACAATCATATCGTTACCTTCAAACATCACTCCCATTTTTCCAATCGTATATTGACCATCGTTTTTGCTCAATTCAAACTTGTTCTTAAAACTTCTTTTAAATTTTGCTCTTGTGTCCAGATCAAACAAACTCTTCAAATGATCATCACCCTCAGGAAGAATAGACGACTCTTTCATTCCTATCGAGTCATCTTTAGGTTTAAACTCAGACTTGATGCTATCTTGCTCAGATTTAACTTCGTTTTTAACCTCGGATTTTATCTTATTGCGCATCTTTTTATTGCTATCGATGATCTTTTCGTTGCTTTTGATGAGCGGTTTAAACAGCTTGTCCACATCCGTCTGAAAATTCGCATCTGAAATGTTGTCGTTGATGCTGTTCTGATAAATCCCCTTTCTTCTGTCATTAATTTCTTTCTCAATTTCATCCCTTTTTTTAGGGTCTTGTATTTTAAAAAAAGACATGATTTTTAAAATACGCTGGAAATTATTTTTCAGATCCACCGTCAAGGCTTTAAATTTTTGAAGATCAGCAAGAATCAATTGAAAATCTGAATCGCTTATTTTTCCTTCCATCAACGCTTTGATGTTCTGATAAATCCTCTTTCTTATGTCATTAAGAATTTATTTATTTCTTTCACAATTTCATCCCTTTTGCTAGGGCCTTGTATTTAAAAAAAAGACATGGTTTTTAAAATACGCAGAAATTATTTTTAAATCATTTTCTAGATTCTTAGAATCCGTGGAAATCTAGGATTTTTTGAACAAATTGTTAAACGCTTGAATGGGGACTTCTCGACCTTTTTGGATTAGTGTCTCTTTAGCCAATTCGTCCATTCCGTTTTTGGTTTTGGTTCGTATTTCCTCTGTCAAGGCTTTAAATTTTTGAAGCTCACCAAGAATCAATTGAAACTCTGAATCGTTTATTTTTCCGTCCATCAACGCTTTTGAAATGTGCTCGCTGATCGTGTTTAATTTCGACTCGGCTAACACTTTTATCTTTTCATGCTTTTCCACTTTCAACGCCATCTTTTTGTTCACTTGGCCTCCGACAATTGATAAAAAACCCATTCCAATAGCCACGCCTTCACACGCAATCGCTGCTGGACTGGCAATAATGGTTGACAAAAGTCCAATTCCAGTCGCACCCAAAGCAATGCACAGCGCTTGCATTGTATTGTCCACATTGGATATGATCCTAAAAACGCGATGGTACTTTTTGCTGAGATGAACTCTTTTTTTCCTCTCGTTGTCCATCTCTTTTTGGATTTCGCTTATTTTTTGAAGACGGTAAACGTGTCCTCCTTCATCTGCAGGAGCCGTTGGAAGAGTTGGGTATATTTCTTTGTTACTGTTATAATCCATTTTTTTATTAAGAAGAAATAAAAAATTTCTTTTTCATGGTGAAATCAAAAGAAATTCACGAGGCACAGACTTTCTCCCTTTTTAATCACGACGTCCTTGTCGCTTCTGTTATAAATTTCCATGACGTTATCCACCGATTCTAAAAAAAGCAGAGAGTGATTGAAATAATTTAGCTTTAAATTTAGATCATGTCTCAAATTCACCAAAGCCATCCCGCTGTCCACTTTAATTCCAAACATAAAAACAATCGTTTGCTTTGAAGAACAATTCAGCTTAATGTCTCTTTGAGCAAATATTTCGCATTTGGAACGCACCTTTCTAGGAGGATGATTCAAATTTTCTTTGAAATAAACCGTCTCTTTCAACTTCTTCCCGTCATAATAAACGATCCTTCTCATCTTTTTAACAGTAAAGGAAATTTTTTTCTCAATCTTTCTCTTCTGTCTTCGTCTTCTTTTTTACATTCTTCGTCTTCTTTTTTATTTTCAAGAAACCATCGATAAAAAAATCCTTTCTTTTGCGTTCATCATTTGCAAAAGTTTTCCTTCTTTTGTTGGATAGACGTGAAAGACATTTCGCTGAAGTACTGGATCAAACTTTTTAACGCAATAATTTTCGCGAATAGGAGACGGCATTTTTCATTTGTGCTGAAATTTATTTATGGCTTTTTTTCATCGAATTTTTCATGGTTCAGCTAAACCTAAGCGTAATAATATGCTTGCCCGAGAAGAAGGTAACAGCTTCCGGCTTAACCTGTTTGCGCGTCTCCCAAGATGAGCGTGACGACGAGTCTTCTGCCGGCTGCAACGCTGGGCATGGAATCTGCTTCTGCAAAATTTCTGTAAAAGGAAATGGTGGTGGTGGATGCGATGGAAGCGGTAGATTGGTACAGCAGTCCCGTCGATGTGTTGTTAAACGAGGATATGTTTGATCCGTTCCACGAAGACAAGTAAAAATCTTCCAATTCAGACGAGGAAAAGATGCATTTGCTGTCAGCGTCATATCCAGGAAAAGTGGTGTAATTGTTTGCATTGTAAGGTGTCCATAGGCTGAGGACATTGCCTTTGCCTGGAGGTAAATTTCCGTCGTACATTCGGACTCTTGACTCCCACCAGTTTCCAGAAGCTCCAATGACATGCATCCTGATGTATTTCAGAAAAACGCCATTTCCTTTTCCATTGGTGTTCAGCAAAACATATTCGTTTCCGTAAGTGGTGTTTAAATATCTGAACGTCCTGCAGTACAATTTAACGGAAGAAAGAAGAGGAGGGATGGAGGTGAATGTGGAAATGAAGGGTTGAATCCAGTAAGTGATGGCTGCAGCAGTATTATTAACCAATTGGATGGTTAAGTTTGTTGTAAACGGCAAGTCGACGGTGAAATATCCTCCCAAGGAAGTGGTGTTGAAAACGTTGCATCCTTGCAAAGAGTTGGCGTAAAAAGGTCCGCCGAGAGGAGCGAAGAGCAAGTCGCAGGCAAGACCAGTGGTATCCACTCCGATACCTTCCGTGGTTACTGCATAATTCCCCACTCTAATTTCTCCGTCTGCCAATATCCGAAGAAACACATATCCAGGAACGCTTTACCCTCCTGCAAAGGTTCCATAAAAAGCCAGCCATAATCTTCTCAGAACTCCAGAACCGTCTACGTAGCTAAAGACTGCGCCAGTGGTTAATTCTGCTATAGTTTGTTGTTTTAACCCCAAGGACAAAAATCCTGAATTGGGAACAAGTCCTAAAAAGTTGGATTTTTGTGACAAAACGTCCGCGTAACTTTTTGTCGCAGCGTCTTGCGCATTTGACGGATCAAGCACATTAATCAATTTATGGGAATTTAAATCCAAGTCCGCGGTTCCCACAGTAGTTCCACCACCTGAAGCATGCGTGTCCACGTAATTTTTTGTGGCTGAATCTGAAGTTGAAATGGGCTCGGCCAAATTGGTCAATTTGTGCGACGTCATATTGATGTGCGTGTAACTGATATTGGTGTATGCTACTTTTGTGTCGACGTAGCTTTTTGTCGCTGCGTCTTTTAAAGCGGTTGGATCTTTCACATTGATCAATTTATTGGAATTTAAATCCAAGTCCGCAGTGATGGTGCTCATTCCGTCTGTTTTGACCCGCATGCTCGGGCTGACGTCCACGTAATTTTTGGTGGCGGCGTCATGAAGATTGGTTGGCTCGTTCAAATTGATCGCTTTGTGAAAATTCAAATCCAAGTCCGTAGCTCCAATTACCGTTCCTCCTCCTGACGAATGCGTATCCAAGTACTTTTTTGTGACAGCGTCGTGTGAGTTTGTTGGTTCTGCTAAATTGATGATTTTGTGAGAGTTAAAATCTAAATCTGCAGTGATGGTGCTGTTTCCATCTGTTCTGACATACAGATCGCTTGAAAGAGAGGTTGAATAAAGGTTGTATAAATACTGACCCTATTCTGATCTACCAAATTTGTCAATCATTTTTTATATATCCCAGATTTTATTTTTTGGTCACCACAAGGTATTAATGACGTCTTGAAAGTCAAACCCTTCATCCAACTTTTTCAACACGTAAAGATACAAGTGACCGCAAAAAACTGTGTCTCCTTTTTGAACCCTGTCGCTGTTGTAAAAGACGGGGCTTTTTAAGTACTTAACCAATTCAACAAGAGGGGGTTGACCGTTAGAATCAAAGCTGCATTTCTTGTCACCATCTTTGTACCAACATACCCAATGAAATCCTCCCGTGCCTGAGTCTCCCGTGTTCACAATTCCACATTCTTTTCTTCTCGGTTTATTCGGCAATGTATCTCTTTCAAAAACACCTCGAAAGTTTCTTATTTTCAGCTTTTTAACATCCTCATTCAATTGAAAGTTGGTCAAAGCCTCGTTTGGCAATTTTATTCCTTCGACGTTGATCATTTTTAAATTCGCGCAAAATTTAAAAAGGATCCAAAGGATCTACATCTCTTCATCAGATTCAGCTGCTCCCAAATCCAAATCGCTCATAATGCTTTGAACAGAAGGAGCATTTTTAGTGATGAACACTTCTGGAAGCTTGACTTGAATAGACTCGATCTGCGAGCTAATAAAAACACCTTCAATTCTCAAAGACCCAATGGCAAAACACCTTTGACGAACATACCCCCAATGGATCTGCTTTTACCATCTTTTTGTTCTCCTTTTTGCAGAACAAGGAAGTGATGCTCTTTTCTTTTGTATACAACTTTCCGAAAAAAATGAGGGACGCGTTTGGATTTTCAGATTTGTTTTTAAAAATAGACAAATAATCCGTCATTATTTTTTTCGTTCTTCCTCCTTTTTTCAACAAGGCTGTCTTATGGATGACTTGCTCGCGAAGAAATTTTGATATTTTTTCAGTCACCTCTATGAACTTTTCCTCTTCGGCTGTCATGCCCTTTTTATCGTCAAAAGCAACAAAAGACATGGAATACCCCGTTAGCTCTTTCGTTTCAGTGCGATTTTCAAACACACCAAAAGAAAACAAAACGGAGGTTCTTAAAATAAAAGGACCTTTTCCATTTGCATACTCATAATACAGCGGAATCTTTTGGTACTGAATAGGCTTTGTGGCAGCGTAAATCTCTCCAGCCAATAATTTGCTCTCGTCAAAATTTTCAATCGTCACAAAATTCATCTTTTTTAATAGGAAAGAAATTTTTTTAGATCGTTTCAAAATTCGACGCTTTGACTTTATTCTGCTCTTTGACTTTATTTTTCTTCGAGCATATTCGAACATATCCTTCAACACCATGCCGCTTTTTTCAAAGCGAATCTCTCCACACTTTATTTTCAACTCAAGTTCATCCATTCGACGAATAATGGTAAAATCCAAATCATTTTCAAAGCTGTAAATCTTGTAATGGTACTTTTCTTCATAAGGCGAATAATAATACGACTCCTCGTAATTTTCCGTCTTAAGGTACTCATTTATAAAGGGCTCAAACAAAACCTACATCTTACTCATTTTTTACTGGGTCTGAAAATTTTTTTCAGAGAGGAAATGAGCAATGTCGCTCGAAAGCAAACTGATCATTTCTTTATTGTCTACCCACGAATTAAACGAGTCTGGATATCCCAACCATTTGACCAATGATTTTTTATTCGTCTTGCGAACGATTTTTTCAATCCTGAATATATCCTGGTGCGTCTTTTGCATTTCCTTCTCATAAAAAGTACCTTGAATTTCTTCACCGTTAGCATCAGCGATTTTATACGTGGGAGGATTCGTATGCTGAACATTTGACACGGTAAAAACCTC
>QPEY01000099.1:667190-684107 GCA_014706445.1 Hydra viridissima | reverse complement strand
AAGGGGGGGGGGGGGAGAAACTGCAGTAGCGCCGTAACAATAATTGACAACTCTGTAGCATGATTAACAGCTCACCATATCCTGACATCAAATAAGTGCTTTTCGAGAAAAAGTTTCATTACTTAAAGATTTGCGTTATTTAGAAGTATATATTGTTAGAAGTTTATATATTTTTTAAAGTTTATTTAATTGTTAGAAGATAATGCATTCTTCAAAGATTATATTCTGTTCGAGATATATATTGTTAGAAGATTATTTTCCTTTTTTTTTTTTTTTGCGCTTAATTAATGTCTAAGAAAGAAACTGCTTGCGACAAGTCTGACGACATATGGTTATTTATGAAGTCTTTACTACATTTCAATGGATTATTTTACAGTGATTTATCTCATTATAACAGCATACTGCTGCTGGCTTTGATGTGTATTATAAATCCGCCATCTGTGAGACAACAGCGTTATTAGTTTAAGATCGTTGAACTAAGTGGTCACTAATTAAATATATTTGTAAAGCAAACGATTTCATTTTTTAACTCTTCTTTGAACCAAAAAACGGTAACCGACAACCGTATTTAGCTGTAACAATTTAAAAATAACCATTTAGTTGTTTATAAGAACTAAAATTTATAACAGTTTTTTTAAATTAATAAGTTAAACATAAACTTAGATTATTCAAAATTTTATAATAAATGTAATTTATTTATAGACGGAACATCGCCGAGCAATTTTAGTGGGTTGAAAAAGGTATAAAAAACATAAGATTATTTCCCAGTCTCCAAACTATTTTGCGAATTAATTCTTGCATTTTGATAAAACCTAATCAAAAGAAAAATTGTTAAAAAAAATAAAGCGATTAAAAAAATGCATTTAAATAATTTTTAACTTATTTTCTAGCTAAAATGTTATTGCTATTTGAAAGCAATAACATCTTAACTAGAAAATGATTTTTGTAAAATGGTTATTGATATATATTTCGTGGAGCATTTTCACAAGACATTGATTGATATATTTAACAAATACATTTTAATTAAAACAACAGTAATAATATTTTATCAAAAATGCGTTTGTATAAATTTTAAAATAATGTATAAAATAAATTTCTTTAAAAAAAAGTGCAGTATTTTACCTTCAAATAAATCCATGTCAATGGCATTTTTTTTGATTGCATTTCCATGGACGCAAACGAGTAGTGCAGATACAAAAATTATTACTTTCATTTTTAGGCTCATTAATCGAATCCTTTTTTTTTTTAAAAAAAAATATATATATATTTTGATAGTCGATTCACATACAAGCACGCATAAAATATAATAAATGTAGTACAACGATCTTATGACCTAACATAATATAAAATAGCAAAGTAAAATATTCTATAATATAAAAACTAATTATGGGTTTATACAACACAATCAACCAAAAAAAGCAAATAATTTTATAAAATTTAAAAGTTAATGAAAAAATTACCTAAAGATAGTTTGTTCGTACCAATCTTGTGAATGAAACAAGATCTTTATAAACCTACTGAAAGAACTGAAATAAAAGGGTATTGTTATGAGGTATTCTATCTAAAGCCGAAAAAAATCATATTGTCACGGTTCATCAACTTTACGTAATAATACTCTTCGCTTGTATAAGAATTTATTCACAGCAATTCCTTATTATTTTCATTAATAATGCTTGTAAAAGGGGATTTAAGAAGATAAACTTCAAATAAATAGTTGGTCAATGCATCAAAGCAGACTTTTTCAAAAATTCTGTTTTTAAAACCTGAGTGGGGCATTCTTTTGGAAATCTTTTAATTTTAAGTTGCGAAATTTAAAAAAATTGTCTGAATTTTTAGAGATGATATTGCTTAACATTTCAAAATTCATATACTATCATACTTGCAATAATTTATCTTGAACTTAATCATAAAGCGACATATTCACTATATAAGATCACATAACTCAAATAAAAATAAAATCATGTTTTATTTAAAACTAATATTGCTCCTAATAGACGCAAAAAAAATTAGCAAACCACTGAAAACAGAAAATTTTAACAGACCGAGAGTTTTTGTAACTCTCCACTTTGATCGTTTACCCAGGTAAAAAGTACAGTAAAGTGAAATCTAATAAAATCAAAACACTTAGTATTTCGTCAGTTTTATTAGGTTTCAGTTCTCGGTAGCGCGATATATGACACCTGTAAGAGTCCTGTATATCAACAAAATTATGTTGATAAATAAGTGTTGATGACTAGAAAATAATAGAACACCTTTTTTGTAACTAGATAAAGTTATAAAAATACTAGGTAGTACTAGATTTCAGTATTTAGTACTAGATTTCAGCAATACTAGGTAGTACTAGATTTCAGTATTTAGTGCACCTTTGCTTTAAATGAACAGCGAGACTCTCAGACTAAACGGTGATAAAGATGTAGATTAAAAACGTAGGTGTTGTGCTCCTTTTTGAAAGTTGTTGCGTTCTTTAATATTAAAGAGGTAAAATTGTTTGAGTTGGGAATTTATGCAAGGAAGTCAGGACCGAAGGAGGTTAATTAGAGCTTGCCTATTGTTTACCTCGTTTTTTACCACTTGGATTTTTATTACAAATTAGAGGACTCATACAATAGATCGTTGTATATATGCCCCATGAGTAATCAAGAATATCTCTTCGTCGTCCAGATATTCTTGATTACTCATGGGGCATATATACAACGTTAAAATTAAAATTTTTGAAATTCTCTGTCTGCTTTCACGTAAGTTCTTTCATGGAGTCGACCAGAACTATACTTAGAGCATTGCTGATAAAGCTAACTCTCAATAGATGTTAAAAATTAATTCCCTAAAGAATTCTATCGGAATTAATTAGTCTGGAAAAAATAGTTATTAATGGATACGAAATAAATCATATGATTAAACTAAATAAATTGAATAAACTAATATTAAAAGTTGGTTGATCATGTGATGTATACAACTGATATTTTTTTTAATTTTCTGATGCCAAAATCTCCAAAATACTTTGGTTTTTTGGGCAGGACATCTTTTCATGAACATTTACTTGGATCGTTGCTATATATACACACAGATATAGGTAGTAGGGTGGGTGACTTGTGATAAATATTTCAAAAAGTTGTAACATGGCTCAATGTGTAAATAACATTTTAATTAAATTTTTTTATTGAATGTTAACACTTACTAACTTTAACGTAATAATCATGTCAAAATACGTATAATTCAGCTTAATGTCATTTTTATCATAAATGCGAATAGCATTCTCTGTACTGCTGCAGCATGCAGCAAAGAGTTAGGTCATGCTACCCATAAATTCCCGTCACTGAGCAACCTGTTGTATCTTTATCTAGGTCAGCAAACTTTAAATGTTGAAGCGGCTTTGGCACTTGCCTACTAGACACTAACTAGATTGTTAATTTTCGGTGCTTTATTTTATAAAACCAAGTTACTCAACAATACTCAAAGAGCAAGATGTTTTAAGTATCAACCAAAAATTGCTCTAAGTAGTCGTCATTAACTGCTCTAAGTAGTCGTCATTAACTTCTTTTGCTGAAAATACTAGGGATACTTATTTATGACATCTGACATGTACCTATACTGTAAGAAAAACAAAATGCAAGAGGTATAAAAGCTATACTGCTAGAAGATTCAGCTGATAACTATTCTTAAGGTAAATATTGGAGAAAGCTATGCATATCTTTAAATTTATATATTTAATGTTATCGTTTAATTCTATTAATGATACATTTTAGGTTCTGGTGGTAGCCAATCTGATATTTCTGAGGTCTTTTTACCTAATCAAAACAGTGTGTTTTTTTATGTTTGCAAAAAAAACAACTAATTGTTAGAAAAGTTCAAACATAAAAATCCCAAACTTTTATTTTTGAGGAAATATTGCATCAATTGACATCAATTTGACTCAATTTTGCCATATGTTTTTGTTTTCCTTAAAAAGTGTCTTAAGTCCTATTTCTGCTTAGGGATGCATAGTGCAATTCTTAAAGGCTTGTTGTAAATGTTTAGAATGAAACTTTTAGAATGAAAATTTTAATTTTATTTCAATTATATCTATTTATTACAGTGAATAGTTTTTTCTTGAATGTATAATTATTAGAACTAGAATATGATAATAGACAATTTCTATAATAATTAGTTTATATCTTATACTATACTATTTATTACAATAATGAAACTTTTTAAAATTTTCATGTTTGTTGTTAAATAATTTTAGGGAGTCAAAGAGTAATGGTTCGTATTAAGAAAAGAAATGAAGGAAGTATCATTAAACCATGCAGTTAAAATTGATAATCAACTTTTAAAAAACGGTTATTTTGATAGCCACATATTGTTAAAAACCTATTTTAGCATCAGAACCTCTATTCTGCATTTGAGGGGAATGGAACTACTGGAGTATTTATTTTACTTTTATTTATAATAAAATACTTATGTTATTTCCTTTTTTATTTAACATGAAAATATAAGTATGAGACAAAAAATGCCTGTAATCCCTAAAAAAGATAAACTGATAAATCAGACTTAGAGTTTTTAATTATCAAAAACTATTGGTTTCACCGGGTGAGGCAAAATTAACTCCCCAATTTGAAAGAGCTGTTATTTTTTATTTTGATATTAACTGTCATTATTTTTTTTTTACAGTTGTAAAGTAGAATAGCACAAAATTAATTATGGATCGATTTAATCCACAACAACGTGCAGAAATCGTGACTATTTTTATTCAAAAAAAAAAGTCAGCTGTGTTAACTCAACGAGAATATCGAAAAAGACATCGTATTCATACAGCACCTGATAAGAAAACAATTTATGCTTTATCAAATCGATTTGAACAGTATGGAACAACTTTAGGCTCTCACCATTCAGGAAGACCAAGAACCGCCAGCTCTGAAGAAAATATCGCTCGTGTTCGTGAAAGTGTTACAGAGTAACCAAAAACATCAACAAGAAGACGTGCTCAAAAATTAAACATTTCTCAGCGCTCTCTTCGACGAATTTTGAAAAAAGATTTATACCTTTTCCCTTATAAAATCCATTTAATGCAAAAGCTATTGCGCTATTCATGCCAAAAAAGTCATTGGACCTTTTTTGAAGACGAAATTAGACAAACAACAACCGTTACTGGTGATAATTATCGACAAATGATCCGAGGCTTTTTAATGCCATAAATGGAAGAACAAAATCTGGACAATATGTGGTTTCAACAGGACGGTGCCACACCACATACAGCCAAAGAAACAACACGGATTTTGCAAGACCTTTTTCCAGGTCGATTAATTTCTCGTTTTGGTGATTTGCATTGGCCTGCAAGATCACCTGATTTAACAGCTCCAGACTTCTTTTTATGGGTCTATTTAAAAGAAAAGGTGTACGTGAATAAACCACAAACTCTTGATCAACTGAAAAACAATATTCGACAAGAAATAGAAAACATACCGGTTGAAATACTCAAAAAAGTAATGAAAAGTTCAATAAAAAGAGCTGATTTGTGTAGAGCCGCTAAATGCGGACATTTAGTTGAGATCTTTTTTGAAAATTGACAAACTAAAAATTTAAATGCTAAATAAACATATTATTTGAAAAAAAACAAAAATCTTTCATTTATTTCAAAATTGTAAGCAAACCAAATGGGGGAGTTAATTTTGCCTCACCCTGTATATCTTTTTAATCAAAAATCGAATTAGTCTAGATAAACCAACTAAAAAATCGGAATGAAACCGGTTTTAAAAAAGACCGGACTTTTTTTAATAAATATATATATAAATAAACAATATCTCATAATTGATGCTTTGTTAAAAAAAGTACTTCAAAATGTTAAACAGTTCTCTAGTTATAAGGATATTTCCTTTTCTTCTAACAGCGAGGCGCATAGTGCGCCAAGTAGAAAGCTTGGATCACCAAAAAAAACCTTCTGATTCTAAATTTATACCTCAGTTTTTAGGTTGGAAAGAAAGTTTTATTGCGCTTTTTTGAAATAATTTAACTAATTACAATCTTTTGAACTAACACAATCAATCTACAAAATAATTGCTAATATTATCAACAACAACTCTCCATTTATTTGACAAGGAATAGGTCTCATACTTGTAGAAGGAGTCTAGCAGCGTCTCTAAAAATTGACGAATGTCAGCTTCAAGTTGGCATGTAAAATCTCAAGGAACGGAAAATATGATAGTCGCTTAGAGTGATGTTGAGAGGTGCCGCGAGTTGAAGCATCCCATCTCTGTAAGCTGAAGACATATTGATTTGCTGTATGTAGCCGCTCATTGTTGTGCAAAACATTAAATTTTTGGTGCTTTGCTGCGTTTGAATGAACTTCTGTTTGAGTCTTTCTAGTTGTTGACAGTAATAGTCAGCCGTTAAGGTGGTGTTGTGAGGAAGAAGCTCAAAATGCACGATGCCATGTACATCTCACCACACTTACAACATGAGCTTGTTTTGGTCATGATCTGCTTTGGACTCTGTATCTACCCGCCCTTCAACGTCAACCCACTGATGTCTTTACGTGTGGTTTACATAAAGTATCTTCTTCTTATTGCCAGTGATTACGTAATCTAAAGAGTCAACGCGTCGCTTTTTTGGAGTGCAAGAATATGCAGATCTTCAAGCGCATGTCCTTGTCATGTTGAGCTAGACTGTTAGAAACTCAAACCCCAACTTTATCAACCAATGAAGACAGTGCAGCACTGATGTGTTAGAACACAAAAGTGTGGAGGTTATGCAGCGGCTACTTATTCTTGGATCCTCTTCCACCTGTTTCGCACTCTTCGGAATTAACTTCAGTTGGACAACTAGAGCTAGGACGATCCTCTAGTTGGAAGCTAAAACATTAAAACCAAATTCGACAAGTGCGTTTGATAAAACTGGTTTGGCCTAGGTTATAGCATATATTATGCTCGGCTTCACCGGCAGAATGTCTAAGCTAAAACTCAAAATAGATGCAGGATAGAATATATGAATTAAGTTGCGTGAAAATGTCTAAAAAATAGTGTACCGCTGACTCATTAAAAAAAAGATATTCTATAATATCATAGAACTTCCCATGTTCTAATGAGATTCATTTTTGATGGCGCAAAGAACTTTCTTTCCAAACGCAGCAACATATTCAGTCAGGTAAATGTCTAATTTTAGCAGCACTGAAGCTGTCTTCAGGATAAGAAAGGTGTTACACTAAAATAAGTTTTGAAGTTATCTTCAGATTCTTTCAGAGTTCAGTTTGTCTCTCTAGAAAATCTTTCGTCTGAGAGAGATTTTAGATTTTTTGAGGGCTTGTGGCTCAGTCTCAAACAGCTAGTGAGATTTTTGAAAGCTTATGATCAGACACATGATTCACTGTCTCTAAGGTGGTTAAAAACTTAAAGTGGTTCTATGAGTTCCGCAAAAAGAATTTTTTAGAGCATGATACTTATTTTACCTTTTTTTCATTTTAGCTGGAATCAGGCATTGAGAAGGGTAGAAGTTTTCACAGCTGAATGGGTCAGTTAGGAGAGTTAGAAAGTGCTTTTTTTCACTAAGGCCTTTATTTGTAAATGCAATATCATCCTCAGCCCAGATATACTGTTGAAGAATAAACATGTTTCAAATGAAATTTTTTTGGTAGGTTCTCAAATATATCGCAAAGGTTTATTGGTAGGTAAACCTATTTAAGGTAAATTAACATTAAAGATATCGTTAAATTGTCAGTAAAAATTCCGCAAAATGAAAAAAATAAATCTAAAAGATCCCAATATTAGAAGTTCTAATAAATTTGACGAATTGAAAACTCTGATCATTCCAATGCTGTCGATCTTTTAAAAACTTAATTATAAGATAAAAACTCGAGTCAAACTACTAAAAATTTAAGCTTGTTTCCTCTATAGTTTGTAAACTCTTTTATTGCTAAAAATAAACATAAAAAATTGATAAGATTCTAGCGAAGTAAGTATACAAATTGAAATCATAATTTTTCACAATGAAAAATTAGTCTGTGGAAAACTTGCTAACAAGAGATCGACATGAATTAAAGAAATGATGAAACTGGAGATATCGAGGCTTAAAAAAAGAATCAACTTTTGATTGGTTGGTAAAGACAGAGAAGAAGCCTAAGAACGTGAAAGTGAAAAATTGTTACTTAGTTCGTATACAGGAAAAATGTCAAATAGGATTGTAAACATTATGCTAAACAGGATGACAAAAAATAAATTAGTGTTACCAAAATATTTACTTTGCCTTGTTGTCGCAAGAAAGGGGATTGAGTCATTAAGTTTCAATTCGCACAACGGAAATGTCAATTTAAATTTGTGCGATTACTTTAAGATTTATTTTACTTTGTAGTTGCTTTGCATCAACAGTTTAGAACAGTAAAGAAAGTATGTAAAATGCAATTTAGACAAAAAAAAAGAAAAAAAAGTTGAATTAGTTGAATCAACTAAACACATTTTAAAAAATGCGCCAAAACCAGTGTTAATATCGCTTTAAAGTAAGAATTCAAATAAGCGTATCTCTAAAAGTTTAAATTTGACTCAATTAATTTATTATCTTTATCAACGATTTCAGTTGTTTGTTTTTTTTGTCACCAAATAAATGTAAACTGCATTAAATTTTTCTTATTTTTATTGAATTTTTGTAGTTTCAAGTAATAAATGTAAATTTATACAACATTGTATTAAAAAGAACGCATGCAATAAAAGTATATTATCGATAGTCCGGTTGATTGCTTTTAAAAACTTCAATTCAGTTGAGCATTTGAATTTCAGAAAAGGTTTTGAGAGCACCGAGAGCGTATAAAGCTGGTAAAGCACGTGAACAAGCAGAAAGCGTGCAGGGAAGTCACTTCTGTTATTTTTATTTGGAGGCGTGATAAATGGATTTCAACAGAGGTCAGAACAAAAACATTTATTAACGAAGATCTTTTGTCAATCCAGGCCAAATTTTACACTTCTAATTTTCAAAAAATCTGAAACAATTTAGAACAGAATTAACTTTTCCACGTTATTTAGACGTTCAGGGCGACCTAACCAATTGCTTTAATTTGGCTGAAGTGAAAATCAAATCACCCTTATCGAAATGATTACTTTAACGCTCGATTTCATAATAACCAATGTATTATTCTAAACTTTACTTGACAACGTACGATGTTTTAAAGCGTGTTTTAAATTTAATGCATTTCATATGAAAGGGATATGAACAAAAAAAACATTCCGTTAGCTGAAATAGATTATTTCTTTACAAGAAGAAATAGATTATTTCTTTACAAGAAGAAATAGAAAAAAAAAAACTCAGTTAAAATTAGTATATCATAAACAAAAAAAACATTAAAAAAAATAGAAAAAATACAAAAACTATATAAATAAAAAAGATATATATAATTGATTTTTATAAAAAAATTCAATATAGTCTAACAACTTTTTGTGATAGCGTATTGAATTTTTACAAAAACATTTTTTAATAATACCAAAACGAAATAATCTCTAATATACGAATTAACTAAAAATTTTACATTCAATAACTTATTGTTACTTTTCGTGCGTTTTATAGCAGAGTTAGAAAACTTTTTAGTGAATGAATCTTTATAAAAATGTAAATGAAGATGTGGATCTTTAATCGTTAAACGAGAGGAAACAATTTACGCATAGCTAAACCATTGTTTTGTTTTTTTCTTAAAAAAAAAAAACTAGTGACGAAAATGTGCTAATAGTATTGAGATGTTTTGAATAAAGGGGTAGAAAATTTTCTTACGCTTTAATGAATACGTCATAGTTATAACACTTTTATACGTGCCTAGCTGCTCAATAATTAAATTCTTTTTTCGAAATCTCTTAAACTAACCATGTCAGATCTTCTAGTTCTCTTTATCTTCGTTGTTGGCACCTAAAGGAATGAACACTGAAATATCAACAAAATATTTTAAATGATTTTGGCTTTGAAAAGCTTCTGGGATTTAGTCGTTTTTTTTTTTAAATTGTCAGACCTTTTTTAATCTCTTTTTTTTATGTATTGAATTATCATTTATTACAAAATATATCAATAAAAAATATAAGTTATCTACCTTCTGTTTATTAGATTTCCTTTTATGTAAACAAATTTTAAAAATAAACTAAAGGAAGTCTTCTTTGTAAAAGAAAAAAAATTAAATTCTATGAATATCTCATAGTATGAAGGTGTCATATGTTTTAGTAAATGAGTAAAACTGACCTTATTGTTAACAATTAAAACAAAATTCCAAAAAATACCTAAAAAATGACCATTAGGATATGTGTTTTTTTCAACTGGTTCAACACCATTCTTGAGTTGTGATCCAGAAAAACTTCTATTATATGATTTTTGAGAAACAGTATCAGTTTTACATTCAAGATTTTTATATACATTTAAAGCTTCACTTGTTTTCCCTATCTCACTTTCATCAATAACTACAGACTTTTTAACTATGTTGTCTTGAGGGATTTCACCATCTTCGCCATAAGTTATTTTTTTACGTTGTTCCATTAAAGTTGCTGGATCAAGAACTTTCTTTTGAACAGGACGAATGTAACTAGTACTTTGATCTGAAGCACCAACCTTGGTAAACATGCTTTTGGCTGACTTAACATCACCTGTCACTAAATCATCAACATTTGAATTGGATTTTTTCCAACTGGTTTTACCAATACTATTGAACCTTTCTCGAATGTTATTTATACTATGTGCACTTTTTACTACTTGCTCTTTGCCACCAGATTTTTCAATCAATACACCATGCTTGTCATACTTATTGGAAGCGCCATCATTTTCATCAAGCTCATCTTCACTATCACTATGCTTGTAAGATTCTCCTTTTGCAATTTTTAAATATGCATTTTTAACATCACCTTTAAAAAAAAAAAGTATATTATTATTACCATAATAACATATGCTAATGTATATATAACTTTTAAAATATCAATAGCAAAAAGTTGACATACCTAGAGATTTCCTACATTTAATTTCTTGTTGTGCTCGTTGCCTTTCACGCTCTTCTTCCTGTTCACGCTGCTCATCTTCCAAACGCTTTTGGTATTGTTCTTTAACAAGACGAAGTTCACGCTCTTTCTCTTCTCGAATTTCTTGTGCTCTGGTTTTTTCTTCATCGTTTAGGTCAATAGGTTCCCTATTATTAACATCTCCAATATCAACATTCAAATTTTCACTTGATGTATGGGATTCCATGTCACGCTTGTATTGTTCAAAAAGCAGATTTGTACGTGATGATATTTTATTACCTTTTGTAATTACAGGATTTTCTATATTTTTAAGTTCATATAATGAACTTCTACGCTCTCCTTCACCAGATTGGTCAATAAAATCAAGAGAATTTGAGCGCCGTCCAAATCTTGATTGCTTCTCTTTGTAAAACAATCTTTCTTTACTAAGAGTTTGATCACCTGTTAGGATTTTCTCTGATTAAAAAGAAATTTAGTAATTAACACTATTCCTTGCACAAAAGTTTAAGCAACAATGACTCTGTGTGTGTGTGTGTGTGTGTGTGTGTGTGTGTGTGTGTGTGTGTGTCTGTGTGTGTGTGTGTGTGTGTGTGTATATATATATATATATATATATATATATATATATATATATATATATATATATATATATATATATATATATATATTCAAAAAATCAAATAGCAGCACAAAAAAACCTTTTACCTTTTTATTTTACAAAAAAAAGATCAGACTTTGATCATCAGTCCTTCCCAGTACATACAAAGACTTACTTTGCTGTTTCTCTGATTTAAATTATTTACTTTTTGCACATTTAGTTAAACAATACACACACTTAAATTAACTGTGAATGTTTACATATGATATGTTACTAATTTTGAAATGTCAAACAATAACATTATGATGAGATAAATACTGACATTATTTGGATGTTCCTCTAGATCAATGGCAAATTAACACCATGTGTATCTTTTTAAGAAAACATAAGATAACTGTGATCCTTGTCTTGTATACAAGACTTTGCAACAGCAAAAAACAGCCATGTACCAAATCATGTCATATTATATGCATATAATAAAAATATTTGTAACAACAATTCAAAAAATAAAAATGCATATTACCTTGATTTCTTAATTCTTGCTGCAACCCAGCATCTTCACCATCTTTTAACTTAATGAACTTTTTCTCCTTTATGTGATCTGAATCTATAGATTGGTTTGTACTAAGGTTTCCTCCAAAACTATTTGTCCTTAATATTTCATCCATAATTTTTTTTGTCGTTTGGCACTCTTATTTATAAATGTAGCTCTATAAAAACGATAGCAAACAACCATAAAAAATTAAATAAATCTACTATTTATTTATAAAAGAAGAGTTCTCTGTGACATCATAAAATAAATAGTTCTGCTCATTATTCCTCTTAAATATCACTTTTTAACTTCTCAATTTTAACAATGAATCCTCCAAATCAATCGGGAGATACAAAACATAGCTTTTAAAAAAAATTAGGATTGAGGTTTAAAGCAGCTGTTTCGGATCCTTTCTAATTTCGATTTCATATATTTTAATATAATCGGCAATTAGGTAACAGAAGCTACCTTAAACAAGTTACCTTAAAAACCTCACACCTTTTCAATACAAAGTCGCTGTTATTTTCGACTTTTTGTATTTGTTTTATGAATTTTTTTTTACTCATTTCAGGCTGTCAGTGTTGAGAAAACATAAACAAAGAAACTTTATCTAAGACTTAAAATTTATCTAAGATTTAGCTTTACAACTTTTTTTGAATACTTATCCCTTATTAAGTGTAAAACAAACTCATAACGATTACGATATAAAAATGAAAGATTGTTACCCTAGCGATAATATTGTATCAAGATAATTATTTTTCGTGAAATAAAGGTGTTCAGTGAATGTATTAAAAACTATCTGTTCGAGTATTAAAAATCAACATCTATGTTCTTTTATGTGCCACAGACTCGTTTATGTTAATTATAAAAGAATTATGCTGCAATATCAATGTAGTTGTTTAATTCTTTCCATTTATTGCTTGCTCGGAAATATATTCAGTGAACATTCTTTATTTTTAACACACTAGTTATCTTTCCTTATTTGAGCATTTGAGCAAAACTTTTTCTTGCTTACACCATTTGAAAAATAACCCCAAGTTCTAACTCATAAAATTTATTTTGATAGTAATTAAAATTTATTACTATTATATTTATAATTAAATAACTGGTGATTTAATCGATCAATTATGGTCATTTAGCAACGATTATGAATTAAATTATTAATCTGATGGCGCGATAAATAAGATGTCCAGCTCTTATTGTTTTCAGAATCAATTATCGTAAATTATAAAGAAATCTGAATGATTTATGATGTGCTTGCATTTTAGACGCAAGTTGGTTTATTTTTCATCAAACTATCGCCTATATTATCTATGCCTTTATTTTAAAAAACATATTCTTTTTATTTAATGCCACTGTTAAAATTTGAAAACTTTTAAAATGCATGTCATTATTGATTTAAGCTGTTTAGGTTATGGTTAAAGTAGTGTTTACACGGTAGACTAAACAAATATTTATAAAAAGTTTTCTTTTCTGTAATTTCTGTAATCGTCTACGTAACTTGCGTCTAATTCAATAAAACTTGCGTCTATATATATATTTACATCTAAAACCATTCCGAACGAAGATCGTCTTTTGAATTTGTTGGTAATTTTTGTCTTTGCCCATTTTATTGTCTTTTTCATCCTTGCAACCAATGTAATTGAGTTTATTGTTTGTTTATCTCTTCTTCGCTATTCAAATATTCCATCCGTTTCTGTTGGAACTGTAGTGTTTTTACGAGTCGCTAAAGTGGCTAAGTTCATTTTTTCAATTGAGTTATTTAAACTTTCCTTTGACAACTGTGCTTTTTCATCATCATTATCGTCGGTACCGTCAACGTCATCATAAGAGTCTAAAGGTTTTAAAAATCGATAATTTTAACCTCATATTGATGCAATCTTTTTTAACTTTGCTTGATCTTTTAATATTCCACGTTTAATATTCAGCTTCATTTTTATTTAGAGAAACTTTTTTCAACTTAGTTTTTTATTTCATTTAAACATATGTTTCTTTTCTATATAATACATGATTTATTTTATTAAACTAATTCTACCTATATAATAAACATGCAGTGCTATAAATAGTAGCTCTAATTCAACAGTTGTTTTGGAGACAAAATGAGGATTTTGCTTTTAATATGGAGGCATAATAAAAATTTAAATAATATTTGAGCATCATAATTGTTGTCATAATTTAAAGGTAGTGTTACAACCGTTTTATAACAAAATACAGGACGTTTTTACTTTTTCTTCACTTCCTTTGTCATTTGTATCAACTGAGGCTCGAGAACTGATTTTTATACGTAATTTAGTATGCGATTATGTAATACAATAAAACTTAGCATACTAAAGTATGATTTAATATATATATTATAAAATATAGTATACTATAATATTGCATAGTTTAAAATAATATTAAGTAATGTAATATATATGCAATCTTATGTAATATAATTTAATAAAAATTATATATATATATATATATATATATATATATATATATATATATATATATATATATATATATATATATATATATATATATATATATATATATATATATATATATATATATATATATTGTATTTATACTTCAATCCAATTTTGCTCTCAAATGATATTGTTCTGTAAACTGAATGTATCACAATCAAAATTAGCTAGATGAATTAAAAGAAAGAAGAAAGAGACTGAATATCATAAATCTCGGAGTATTTTAAGAAAATAGTTAACGAAGTTTGAAATCTCAGAGAATTTGTTTTAGATTCAGTCTGGAAGCATGAGATATTTACAAAAGTAAATCATTTGGTACTTTATTCCAGAAACAAACAATCGAATATGGAACGTCAATAAAAATTAGTTAATTTTCCTTTAAGATTATAGAGCTAAGGTTGTAAGAATGTAGTAATAATTTGTAAATAGGTAACTGTCATAGGTAAGATTTTAGTTTATGTTATGTTGTTTGTATTCTCAAAATACATTTTTTATTTCTTATGTTCCTCATTCTGTATTTATTTCTCGGTGTATAATCTATGCCTTGTTTTCCTTGTATTCTATGCAACACCGGAAATGATAAAGCTTCGGAAGTCATTAAAAAATAATAAAAAAAAAAAATAATAAAATTTAATGTAACAAATAAAAACAATTTCTTTACTCAGCTAAAAAAAAAATCTTTTCTCACAACTTGTTAATATATTTGATAGTTTGTCTTTGTTAGTACATTTTTAGCTTCACAGTTGCATGTCGAAAGCTTGTACAAAGAACACGTCTACTTTATAATCTTAGATTTACCGCTTATCTGAACGATAAGAAAACTTAGCGACTCTCTCTTTATTTACATTAAAATATTGTTTTTCCTTTTTTTACAATAAAATTCTTTTATACAAAAATACCAAAAAGCACCTTTAAACTAACACATTTGTAACCTTTAATGTTCTATCAAATATTTCTACTAATTCCTTTTTATTGTATTCACAATCTCATTGAAGGAGTACAAACAAACATTAAAACAGAAAGCCAAATATCAGGCGTTGAGACAGAATGTACCCACATCGGGCAGAAAACTCTTAAATGATTAAGATTTGTATTATGTCTGGTAGGATACACAATAATTTAAGAAATAACTCAATAAAAAATTATGCGAAAAAAAAGCTATCACTCTAAAAACCACACTTTAACTCAAAATAAACACACGTCGTCAAATCTAAAATTTTCTAAAACTTTGTTATGCCTTTTTATCTTTTACCTCCAAATAAGGTTTATTTAAAAAAATCAGAAATTTTAAACTTGAAAAAAATAAAGAGTGGGGCTTAGAGCAACAATTATTAATGCAATTCTTATTGAAGAAAAGCCGACTTTTTTACCCGAGTATTCCAGAAATGTAAAATGATCACTTTGGATTTTAGGTTGTTTTATCCAGTTAATTGTTTACTGCGGATCGTTGCATATAGCAGATATTAAGTCTAGATGGTACATGATTAAAAATCAATTGAGACTATGATTTTTTTAAGCGATAAGTAAATTGGATTTATAAAGATTAATTAGTTACGTTAGGGTAACGTGAAAAGTTAGATTAATGATGGCTGAAAAAACATATAGAATAGATTATCAAAATGCCTGAAAATCCATCATGTATATAAAAAAAATCTCAGTGGTGTATATTTTCAGATTAATAACACAGACAAACGCTACGGAGGTGCATAAATCAGATCAACAAAATTCGTAGAAAGATACGTCATCAAAATAAATAAGCTGATTTGTTAAAATATTAACCAGAGAAAGAATTTAGAAGTAGCTTAAACTGCATTTACATATGAAACTTTCGAGTGAAAGTTTGAGATTTTAATGGACCTCTGTTTCACTCATAAGTTTTCAATCAAAATTTAACAAATCTATTTAGCAAAATGAATTTCAATACAGTTCCACTACAATATTCGTGATTTTACAAAAAGTTTTCAATAATTAATTTAAATACCGTTTGTGCCCAAAGTTTATTACCACGTTCTCGATTTTTTTTATACCATAATCACATGACCTTCCCTAATCTAAGGTCCTACAAAGATACCCGCCTTTAATCTGCAGGAGCTTTTCTCAAAGATCACTGAAGAGTTTGTTCCTCAGACCCAGTGGGCCTTGCATGGCGCAATAACGTCGCCATACGCCATGCAAGACCCGCTTTTGGCCCATCTATATTTAATCAGCGTCGGAGCGCGGCTAACGGACCTTTACTACACTCTAAATTTAAAAGTGTTAAATTACACTAAAACGGTGTGCAGCATGAAATACACCAAAACGGTGTTAATTTGCACCGTTTTGGTGTATTTCATGCTGCACACCGTTTTAGTGTTAATTTACACCGTTTTGGTGTAT
>QPEY01000099.1:646160-657867 GCA_014706445.1 Hydra viridissima | reverse complement strand
TGCCAGAAGCAGATGAGTGGCCAAAAAGACTCAACATTACAATCCAACCATATCATGGCGGACAATTTGCTGGCAATGATTGCAAAAAACTCCTGAAAAATATTGAAGTGATAGATCAGCTCTTTGAGAACCTAGATTCATCAGTTTTAGCCATCATTGATACATTCAAAAAAATAAGTGCTGTTGTTAGAGCCTGCTTGAGAAAAGTCCTTGACAATGAATATGAAAAAAAATTGAAGAATTTCGGACATCTTTTTTAGGTCTAGGATTTTTAAGTGTGAGCCCAAAAGTGCACATCGTTTTTTTTCACATTGATGATTTTATCAGAATGAAGAAAAAATCCATTTGTCCTTTTAGTGAACAATCTTTAGAAGCTCTTCATTACGATTTCTCTGTTCAGTGGCAAAGATACAAACATTCAAAATTACATCCACAATATGGGAATTGGCTTAAAAGGTGTGTGGTTGAATACAATAGCAAGCACATTTAGGTGAAATATGTCTGTTTCATCTTTAATGAACATTGAAACCTTGCTACTTTAGAATAAGTGCTTGTGACAAAAAAAAATCAACTTAGAAAATACCTATGGATTTATTTAAACTGATTCAAAAATTTATTCATGAGATTAAATCTTTTTAAATATTTATTTGATTAACCTGTGTGTAATTGTAATTTGTAAAAAAAAACCATAGTAAACAAAACCTACAATTTTTAGAAATTTGAAACAGCCTTTGCCAAAGTTTAGTTATAGACACTATTTTAATAGTTTTTTTTTATTTTGCGACAGTGTTTTAAGTTAGAAATGATTCAAATTCAAAGAAAAAATAGTGATTAAAGTAAGCTTTTCCATTAAAAGTATGGTCAAAATGACTGACAAGTTCAAAGTAACAATGATTTCCTACACATTGACTGATGGCTTATTTTTTTTATATTTAAAGCCTCTATGTATAGACTATGCATATCAATAATAGTAATATCAGATTTATTTTTTGTTTCTTACTTTTGAGTGTGTCTTTTGTGGTTTGAGGCTCTCCGGGCGATAAAACAAGGAACGAAAATATCCAAAAAATTAAAGTCATTTTTTTTCCTTGGACGTAGCCTGATGATTTTAGTTTTTTTATTTTTTGCAACATGGATGTATGGGCTACCAAACCCAATTGGTTTTATTTTTTGAGCATAACTTTTATGTTTTGAGGCTCTCCGGGCAGGTGTGATGTACAACAGGTTCTGTAAATATTGCTAAACTGGTATTTTTCATTTAACATCTCAACCACATTGCACTCGTTAACGACATATTTTTGACAGGAAAATATATGGTTCCTTTAAAAAGTGTTGTTTCAACCCAGTATTATAGCAACTCATGAAAAGCTTATGTGGCGTGTCACCCAGGCATCCCAATAATTATTTGTAAAATCGAGCAGGTATGCCAGGTTTTCTTACAAGCCTTTTATGCTCAAAATATTTCTCCTGATTTCTGAGTGGCACCCACTTAATTGTGATTAGATGTTCAGTATGAATTTTATTAGTCTTTGATTTTTAGTATCTCTAATATTACTCTAAAATTGCGTCTTGAAAAATTGTCTTGAAAGGAAAGAAAAGCACCACTCGTATACTGACTGATATCATGGAGAGAAAAGCTCTAGAGAAGACAAAGATAACCGATAGCAAACAAAAACTAAGAAATAAAAAAGAAAATATTATTATTCATTTGTTTTTTTCTTGTGTATTACTTAACCTCAAGATGACATTATTTTATAAAACAAGGTTATATCTATTTTTTTGAAATAATTATAATATAGTTTCATTCCCGAAAAGACAGCGAGAAGCAACTGGTAAATGAAATGCAACAAATTTTGAATACAATTTAATGCTTCAGAACATTTCTTCATGCAACTGCATTAAACATTTTGAATACGTTTTAACGCTTCTTAACATCTTGATAAGAACAAGCTTACTGTGCTCAACACTATTTTGCGAATTTATTCAATTAGGATGTAAGATGTTATTACATAATGCAAGTAAATAATGAGTGCTCCTATATGTTTTACTTCTTATGGAATCAATTTTCAGACAAAGTATTCTTCCTTTTAATTCTAGCAAAAAAAAGCTGTGATCAATGATGCATCTCTTGATTGTTTGTTAAGAACTCCAAAATCAAGATCATTTTCAAATTCATATTACACTTTTGGTTTGACACCTCGTCAAATTAAACCAGAGCTATTTACCGGGTTTCTTTGGTTTTTCTCTGAGATACTTAAGAAGTTCTAATTTTAAATTATTGTTTATATTCTTGCAGCTGTCAAATTAATACAAAATTAATATTCAATAGATAACAGAGGTAAAGTAATATAAGTTTTAGGACGTCTTACATGAGTAACTAATAACCTAACATGGAAACATCTTTATTAACTTTTTTGCGATAGGTAACTTTTATTTTACGAGCTTATTATTTTAACAGAACGCTTAAAAATTATTAGCCTCCACGTTACCAAAAAGATGTCTGTTACTTCACGCGCAGCCTTTAAAGGGATAAAAAAAAAAAAAAAAAACTTTCATTTTTAAAAGTCATTGCTCTAAATAACACGTGTAATACGAAAACAACAAACTAAATGATAGGTTTCTTCAAAATATTTATTTTATCAAAAAGTTAGGCTTTAACTTATTTACTCTTATTTTAGAAAAAGGCTATTATTAAATGTTTGTAATAAATTTATATGTGTATTTTTTTTTAAAATGATGTTTTATTTTTATGAAATAAGAAGATGTCTGCAAATAATGTATCAACTAGTTTACCAGAGAATATTTCATCAAGGAAAGTCACTCTCCATCTTAAAGAAGATTCATCTAATTATAGTCAACTTAGCCCTATTAGTTCTGGTTCCAGTCAGCAACGCTCTTCCACATCTATTTTTACTAGTAAAATAAAAAGAAAAAGGTACTTTTATTGTGTAAAGATTCATATACTTAACTTTTTTGTTTATTGAAAAGATCTCAAAATATTAACCAATAAAGATACCGTGAAAATGTCTTACCTTGCAAAAAAATTTGACTTATTTTTAATTTTCATCTTTAAAAATCTGCTATAAACTTCTATTATATTGATGTAAGCTAGCAAATAATTTATTTAGGATATCTAAAATTTATTTTAATTGTTTTTATTTTATTTGGAAATAACTTTTCCTAACTGTTTAAAAAATATGCAAAGTTAACCAGGGGTCTGTGTAACTTTGTGAAAAACTTTATGATATGTATGTGATTGGTGCAAAGTAACCTCTTTTTTTCTTATTTTTTGAAGGACTAATAATTCTAATGTTAGTTTAACTAAAAACAAAATATCAATTACAATATTATTTTGATTAATAAAGAATATAGCATGTTATGATAAAAGAATACATCCTTACTAAAAGCACAAAACATACAAAAATGTTCCTTTCTATGTGGGTAAACTTGAGCATAAACAATTAAAGACTTCCTTTTTTTTAAATAAAAATAAAAATTAACAAAAAACAGTCCAAAAGCCACATTGAAAGTCTAATTCTGACACTTTGTAGAACCCCTAGTTTTGCATACTTTTCTGGTTTCCTTGATGTAAAAAAGAAGATTAATCCTTTCATAAAATTTATCTTCCTGTAATTCAGACCAATGCCATAGAAAACTTTTCAATATTGAGTATGCATATACACCATTTTCCTTGACGATTGTAGTTTGACTAGGAAAAAGTTCATCTTTGTAAGTAAAAACTAATTCACTTTCTTCTCTTTGCACAGATATCCAGTTTTTTGAGCTTGAAATCTCACTTTTTTTCTTTTTGCTGTCTAACTTACTGGTACTGAATGTTTTTAAATTTTACATTTTCAAGACATTTGGATAGGTTGTCCTCTGTATAGTCTTTGTATTTTCTGGTCCTTTTTCTAATAACTTAACATTTAAAAAAAACATTACTATTAATTTGACCCAAGAAATTAATCAATAAGTTACCCAAGTTATTAAACAAAACTATAAAAAAAAGTAGCAAATACCTTTGCTTATATAAAATATTAGAATGAGTTTTAGAAGGTATTGCTGTCAAATGACCAACAACATTTCTGATAACTTTTCACATTGTGCAAAGTTACCTCTCTCTCTACCAATAATACTTGATTTACAAGATTGTTAATCTTTATTTTTTTTATATCAACAATGGGTTTAAAACTTTTTATACTTCAAACCAATACCATAATAAACACTTTAAGCAGTTTATTCACTTTTGAGTTCAATTCTAATCTGCTGCACAGATAAAAGTTGCAAGAAATAATTCTTTTTTCCATTTCTATGTTTAAAGAAAATGGCTTGTGTTGCCAGAAATCGCATTTATAAAACTATTTTTTGTGAGTTTCATATTGACACTAGAGAAACCATTGGGTTCTAAAGTGCTTTGCATTTGTAGTTCAAATTTTTAATTGCTAGTAAGTAAAACATCTTTGATATATTGTTGTGGAAAGTTTCATATATTGTTGTGTAAAATAAGGTGGTTTTACAATATGGAAATTTGAATAGAAAAACCTTTTTATACAACTGAAGTATTACTAGGTTTTTTTTTAAATTTATTCTTTATAACTTGAGTTAGCAGATACTTTGTTTTTTTTAGAGAAAAAACATAAAAAAGCTTACTTTAAAATTTTTAACAAACCAATTATTCTTAACAAACAATTTTTAACAAACCAACTATTCTTAAGATTATTTTAACTTTATACTTTTTTGTTTACTTATTTGTAAAAGATCATATAAAATATGTTTTTTTTTTATTAAGAGTTTAATAAGATTTTGAAAGAATTTGAAAAATCAGATAATGATGAAGGAGTCAGAATTCAATTAGCCAAGTAAGTGGTAATTAATGTTGTTCAAAGCAGTTCAATATCTATAAAATCAACCAATACCTCCTGCTTAGAGGTGGTACTACTTACAAAATCAAATGATAGATGGTAGAAAATGAAATCAACTAATCAAGTCTATATGGTTTTCAATTGGCTAAGAGTTGGCTGTAAGGTATATAGCACCAAACTTTAGGCAAGCTAAGAGTCTGTGGCAGCAGTTTTAAATAAGTTTTTATTTTTCATTTATTGAATTTTGTAATGTAACTGTTTGATTTAATGTAATATTGTAATGTTTGGTTAATAAATAATTCAGTCCAAATTAAGTCCATATCTTATTTGGTTAATATTTTATGATGCTTTAAACAGAAGCACTGTATCTGTGCATATAAAANTATTTTTCAGAGAGACATTATCTGGAATAGAGAATGTAAAATTGGTATATATATATATATATATATATATATATATATATATATATATATATATATATATATATATATATATATATATATATATATATATATATATATTTATTGTACCAGCCTTTCTTTTTGCGTTTTGATTTTGAGTTTTTCTCATGCGTACATATTTTTTTTTACTGAAATATTTTTAAAGAGTTTTTTTTGCGTAACCTTCAACAAACTAGCAAAAGGTAAAAAATATTTTACTTAACTAAAAAAATAAATCCAAACTAGATGGCACTATAGTGATATAATACACATGGGATTAGGGGTACAATGATGTCACCCTACTAACAGGGTACTAACATCTACAATGACAAGATATTCTTTAGCCCAGTTCAGCTACCTAGGAAGCTATCTAGGAACATCAGCACGAAGTTGGTGATATTGTTTCTAAACCATAAAACAAAGAAAGCATAAAACTGAAATGATATACACACTTAAGAAAAATATTAT
Organism: Hydra viridissima; assembly: GCA_014706445.1. NCBI lineage: Eukaryota > Metazoa > Cnidaria > Hydrozoa > Anthoathecata > Hydridae > Hydra > Hydra viridissima. The sequence continues at coordinate 652,097 of QPEY01000099.1, read as the reverse complement.
TAGTGTAAGGAATTAACAGTCTTCATAATTAAATTATCAAATGAATTCTTGGACAATGACAAGTAGTTTGAATCTGTAATGAGTTTTTATGAGTCTATGTAATCTATAATGAATTTTTATTAATCTAGGTAATTTATTATATAAATTACCTAGATTCATAAATTATTATATAAATTATCTTTTTGCAGGCACCTAATCCATTTAACATGACAGCTAGAAATTTTCCCAAACAACGTCACTTACTGAAAAATGCCGCTGGGTTCATAAATCGAACTAAGTATATATTAATCAAATGTTGATTTAAAATTAAACATTTTTTATTACAAGCAATATAAGGCTTTAAGTTTGTGTATAATTTTTACATTCATGCTTTTATGTCTTGTTATTTATATCATAAATAAAATTATAACTATTTATTCAAATATGTACTTTTTAGAGGCCAGAATTCAAGTCCAACAATTTCTTTGGAATTGGTTCGTTCAGCTCTTCAACCAAGTTTAAACATGGAGATTGAAAAAGTTCTACTCAGCTATCAAGAAGTAATATTTATGCTTTAATTATACATTTGTAGAAGTTTAATTTTATAAAATGTTAAGTAAACATCTGCTCTTCTGTTAAATAGTATTTTTTTAAAGAACTTTTAAAATCTGCTTTCTATTAACAACACAGTGAAAATTATTACAGTTACAAGACATTTGTCAGCATATAGGTCTCTCCTATAAGTTGACAAATGCCATGTAACTGTAATATTTTTCAATGATGCAGAAAATTTTTTTTACAGATGTTTCAAATGGCTGCTTTTAATATTAGTGATAATTTGAAAGAACCAATCACTGAAGAGCATATTAGTCACATACTAAGAAGGAGTCTAGAAGAGGTACAGAATTTCTACATTAGATCTGCTCTTTGCATAAATAAATACTGTCATGCATGTATGGGTATCTTTGGACCAAACTTCTAAAAATTTATATTCAGGACCTAATAAAGCAAAAAACAATAATTCCCATATAGCACCAACAAGATGTTTTAAAATGTGATTTGGGAAATCTAGCTACAGCAGTTTTTTAATCTAAATGCTCAGCTGTATGCTTAGCAGCTTTGTTTTCTTATTCCACTATTGCTGACTGTAGTTGGATAAAAATTGAAGCTTGGCTTTGCCATTAACTGAGGCTGAAAGATGGTCAGATCACCAGAAATCAGTTAATATACCTTTCACTCCTAGTAGATTATCTTTGAGATCTTTTTGTGAGTCTTTGTTTATTCAATGTGGCCATTTTAATTCAAAACATTTACAAAACAATTTAATGTTTAAGTTCTTCTTAATAAAAAGGCGTGTGACAAGAACTGAAAGTAAACTAAAACCTTTATTAATTATGTTAATTTATAATTTGAGAGAAGATGTAAAGAGAAAAGAGCAATAGTAACATTTATTCTTTTCTCTTTATATTTAACACATTTTCATATGCACTATCAGTTAAATCATGTAATTTATTGACAAATTTTGCTTGATGAGATTCTCTGATATTAAAATCTGTCTCTGATTTTAAAATCAATTATTTGTGAAGTTTTTAAAAAGGAACCATAAAGAAGGAACCATAAAGAAGAGTATTTGAAAAAGTATTTTTTTAAAAGGATTGGAACAGCTTACATGTTGATTAGTGACAATTTCATCACCTGTGTTTCTTTAAGTATTTTAGAGGTCATTTGTGAGGATTTGCGATTTTGAGGTTTTGGAATAAGTACTAGTGATGCTAAAGGAACACATTTTAGCTGTTTGTCATTTTAAAAAAGAATTATTAGTTCTTGGAGTTGTGTTAATCATTTATTTAATTCTACAAGTTTTTTTAAAATTGTCTAAAGCATTTGACACACAGTTCCTATTGTATATGTTATCAAGTCAGGATATTTTCGAATACATTATCTCCTCTATAATTCTTAATGGTTAATCATAACACACTGGTCGAAAATTAATGTTATCATATTGCTCTAAAGTTAGTTGTTCCTTAAAGCTAAATAACTTTCCAACTCATTAAAAAAAAAATTATTTCAAAAGCACAACTTTTTCAGAAGTTATGCTTGGTTAAATGATTTTTTAATTGTGAAATTTTAATTTTTTGAATTGATGCAAAAAGTGTAGTTAAGATCACTTGGATAATCTCAGAAGTGCAAAATTAGTAAACATTTAAAAGTTGCTATGCAAAAGACTATAAGATGGTTTTAAGCTAAAGTAGGCCAACTTAGTCTTTTTCAATAAATAAGTAAATGAAAAACAATCTAGGGAGTAGTAGTAAATTACTTTTTTTAATTCTTTTAGACAATTATTTCACATAATTATACATTTTATTTTCAAAATTTGCTAATTCAAAGATGAGGACTTTTCTAAATTATAATTGTGAATAAAAAGATATGAAAGATAGAATATTATGTATCTGAAGATTACATTTATTTCATAAAAATAATATATTTTGAATGAAAACATCTGGCTTTGTTACTTTTACCAAAATACTTTTTTCCATTTTTGTTTAAATGTTTTTGTCCGGATAGAAAATTTTTCTTAAATTTTTTTTTTTTTTCTCTTAAATTTATTTAAATTTCTTTTATCTAAAGGTTTAAGTTAATAACAATAGTACTCACTGATTATCACTTATTTGAAATTTTTATTCCCAAAGAAAAATAAAAAAGTCAAAAGCAATTTATGCAAATGTAAAAGATTTGTATACATTCACCATTATATACAGTTAATTGCTAAGCATGAGACACCATGTGAACTACTTCACAAGAAATCCAACAGGAATTTATTTATAGCATAGCTATTTGTTTAATATCATTCAAAATATTAGAGATTTGGAAAGATGTTCTCAGTTATTAATCAAATATTTTTTTTAAAAACGAAAATCAATTTGGAGGAGTTGCAGATGTTTATTTATTCCTAATTGGTGAATATCCTCATATTACAAGGAAGAATTTACTTGAATTGCTTCACAAACTTTTTGCTCAGTCATATTAGATATAGATGAATATAGTCTAGTCAATCTTTAAGAATCAGAGTTAAAAGGAAGTAGCAAAATTTTAAAACCTAATTGGACAAAACTCCTAAAAAAAAACTTCCACACTAGCTATTTGATAGGTACCCTTAATTGGATGTGAATATCATCTGGTTTATTGTTAAAAGTAAAACCATTGTGACAAAAGAGGACTTTTTTTTATAGATATGGCAACAAATGATTTTTTATTTGAAGACAATACTTTATTTTGAAATACCCATGTTAAACTTTTAACCTATTTTAACACTTCTTTTTTGTAATATATGTTTGTTTAGTTAATAAATTGTTTTTAAATAATATTATCAAAACTATAAGTTTCTAGATGTTTCGTAAATTATACCAGTTAAAAAAAGCTAATACAGTTAAATCCTGGTAAGTTGAACCATTAAGGGACCAAGAAAAATGGTTTGACATACCAAGAAACAAATGTTTGAAACAAGCAAAGTTCCCTTAAGTCAAGCTTTAGAAGATATGAGATATTAGTTCATATTAAATCATTTTTTCCTTTGGTTTATTCTAAATAATAACACCATTTTGATAATAAAAAAAGTATGAAAAAAAACTACATCACTATTTTCATCTTCTTCAGTCTTAAAATTTTCTTTCTCTAATATGTTTATTTATTTTTGCCTCTTCATTTTTATTATCTGCTCGGTAGTGTTGGCAAAATCATCCATTGTCACTACATCTTTGGCCATAGTTCCTTTAGGGAAGAACACAAGGTGTGAACTGAAAGGCTTCTAATTGGTCCTTAAGATCCTTAAAGGGATCATCTGCATCTAGCAAGGTGTCAGCATGCTTTTTTCTGAAATTCCAGCTTTAGCGAAACAGTTGAAAATAGTTTCGGGTTTCACCTTCCCCCAACCAATATCAAGCATTTTCATAGCATCCAATATAGAGAATTCCGGTAGAGGCTTTTTTCTCTATTAAATTTATCAATTTTTGAATAGACAATGTTCTCTAATCAGCTTTATGTGTCCTAATCACACCCTGGTCTATCGGTTGGAGATTTAAGGTAGTGTTTGGATAGACTGGACAATTATCAACTAATAAAACAATTTTTCATCCTTTATAAACTTCCAATCAATTTTACAAACCCATTCCTCAATTAGTGTGTCATTCATCCAACTCTTCTTCTGGCTGTGATAATGGCAGGGCAAGTGCTTTACATTTTTGAAGTATCTGGGCAATTTGGCTTTGTCAATGACAAAATATTGGCAATTTTTCTCCAATTGCATTAGTGGATGCCAATCTTGTCAAATGTAGCGTGTTGTGTTTCTCTCCATCACATTTTTCATTTTTGATATGTAAAGATTTATTTGGTTGGAGCCAATAAATTACGTCAAGTTAGTCAGCATTACATTTATTAATTTGGTTTTATCCTATGGTGCTACTATTTTACTTGTGCACACATTGGCTTCAGCAGAAACTGTTGTAAATGGTATGTTAAATTGTTTCTAATCAACCATCTAAAGCATAATAATCATCAACATTTGTTTTTGTGGAAAATTCCAGGGCTTTAGTTTTGAGAATTAATGCAGAGACAGTGACATCTTTGCTAAAAATGATCAGAAGCCATTTGAGAATGGTTGGATCAAAATTTTTAAATGACCCTTTCCTCGAAAAATGCTGATGTTTTTGGTTGTTTCCTTTGTTCACAACACCAAAGCTTTTTTCCTTGTTTCTCAACCAGGTTGATAAGATCTTTTTTGGTATCTCGTAATTTAAAGTAACCTTTGAATTAGGAATGCCATCTAAAACTCCCTTTAGTGGTTTCTATTTGGTTTTAACAGTTTTTGTATTCAACTTTCACTTAGTTGCAATCAATACCAAGTTGCAAACTTTGAGTTAAAAAAAGGAAGGGTTCATGCTAACACTCAAAAGAAAACATTCATAAAAAAATAAGCAATACAATGTTGTCTTAATAATTTGGTTTTAAAAATGAATTTAAAAGCTGTTTACATCTATGAAAAGTTCAAGTTATTTAAAAAAATTTTTTGAATTTTATTAGAAATTAGTTAAACATTTTCAAGAGACCAAAGAAAACAGTTCAAAATAATAAGTGTGAATTAACCAGTGTTCAAGTTACCAGAATTTCACTGAATTTTTAAATCTCAAAAAATAATGAAATTTTGTATATTTTCACACATAACTTTGCTGTAGACAAATTATGTCGTTTTTTTTATTTTATTTTGTTGCCTCATTCAAAGCTCTCTAAAAAATCCTCAATCAAGCCAATAGTATATTCCAGTCAAATGTTATTAACAAATTTCAGTGAAATAAGCCAATTATAGACACTGTGATATGAATAAAAAGTGTAAAGATATGTATAAATACACTGTGATATGAATAAAAGATTTATAGATACATCATGCACTACATCAGTACATGTTTTTAAATTTTATTGTAAGAATTGCACAATTAAATTTATAATGAGGAATGTTTTTTAATTTTTCAGAGCAAACCAAAGCGTGAAGACAGGTATTTATTTGCCATTCAAAGTAGAAAAACTTTCTTGATTTGAATTATATTTGATTTATAACTTATTTACTTATTTCTTTAAACTATCTAAGAATAATAGAGAAATTTTTTTTTTCTTCAGGGAAATAAGAGTAAAAGATAACTTTGATTATCCATTGGTGAGCAAAAGAATATTTATTTATTTTATATGAAAGCTTTTTAGTGGTCTTAATGATATGTAGTAAGATTATTTGTGTTAGCTTTTGCCCATCACATTATAAAACCATCACATTTCACATCATAAAACCATCACATTTCACATTATAAAACCATCACATTTCACATTATAAAACCATCACATTTCACATTATAAAACCATCACATTTCACATTATAAAACCATCACATTTCACATTATAAAACCATCAATCAAA
>QPEY01000099.1:611089-637749 GCA_014706445.1 Hydra viridissima | reverse complement strand
ACTGGTGTAAGAAAATGTGCACAGTTAAAAAATGGCTAGTTAAAGGTAATAGATGATTTGCTTTCTTTACTCTTTAACCTGGATTTCTTTACAGGCAAGTTAGTATGATAGATGGTACTAAAATCACAACAGACTTCTGACCATATTTATGAACAATCTTTATGTCTAAAAACTTTAATGTTTTCAACTGTATTGCCTTCTTTCGTGTCAATTATTCCAACTTAAATCAGAAAGTTTACTTCTGATTAGAAAAAAAGATAGTGGAAGTCATAATTACCTTTACAGATTTTTGTGAATAAAATGTTGGAAAATATTAGCAGATTGAAGATTTAGTTGATCTTGAAGAGATTTGTTAATATTATTGGATAATGGCACTTCAGGATTTAAAACAATTAGTCTGTACATGCCATTTGATTGGTGATAACTATTGATTTTAACTATTACAAAATAATTTGTGTTATTTTGATTGTAACAGTAAAAACCATGTTTTGATGCAAATGCTTTTAACTGTTGATGAATACTTATCGCATGTACTTTTTTATTTCCTCCAACTCTTGTGAGTGTGTTATATACATAACAGGTTTCTGTATGTTCAGAAAAAGTGAAGAATTTATCATTCCTCTCAACTTCAAAGCCTTTTTTGGATTTTAAATCTAAATTGAATAAGACCATATAACATGATTTCCATAAATATTCAGGATGAACTTTTTGATAGTCTGAGGTTATATCCAGCTTGTAAAAACTAAGAGTTGTTTGTTTAAAGATAACAACTGGTTTTATTTGATAGTGACTACCCTGTTTCATTATGCAGCCACACTTTCTACATAAATGTTTTAAATATTCCTCATGAAGACTCGTTATTTATCCAGTAATGAGATAATAGATAGGAATATAAGATTACTTCTTTTGATATATCTAGAAAAGGTTAAAAATAAGGCTGTACATCACTTGTAGAAGGCTCAAGAATATGCAACGAAAGGAATGTTAAAGTAGACTTTTTCTACAGCCTTTTTCAACTCTCCTTTATAAAATATTGTTTTAAATCGGTTAGAATGCACCATTTGCATTGGGGAAGCTTAGTTTAATTTGTTGTTATAAAACAACCCAGCGCATGAAAGGGTTAAGATGCTTTTAGCAATAATACCTTTAGACAAAATGCGATTTCAGTATCTTAAATAAGAAAATTTATAACTAGGACGAAAAAAAAAAAATCACAAATTCAAGAGCAAAAAAAGCGAGGCAAATAAGTTCCACATTTCCGACAAAAATGAGAAATACTCTCTGATTTGAGCCTTAAAGTGGGAAGCATAATCTGAGAGTGGGGTGAAAAGAACACTGAAAATCTCTTATTTGACCTTTAAACTATATCATAGCAATTTTAATTCAACTAGGAAAATTTGTTTTACTTTATTCTATCCATTCTAGTTAACCATACATAGCCTTTTTGCAAAAGCCCAGTTTTAGACGTCAAAGTTTAATTACAGTTAAATTTTTATTAAGCAAAGTTCATAGCTCAAATCAACCTTTTTCAGAGTTGTGAACTATTCTTGATTATTTTTTTTGGCTTTATAGGTAGAAGTCGGAATATCTGTATCATGAATTTAGAAAATTGACGGTAACACGCATAGTTTTGGCTAATCGGCGGCACCTTTGATCTATAACAATGCGTTGAACGTCCTTGTGTTAACTTTTCAATCAATTATGAAAAAATTTAGCATTGTGACATGAGGTGACGTAATGTTTTTTTAATGCTTTTTTTAAGTTCCTAACAGTAATAGACGAAAATTTATCAATAGAAAAAAGAATCGCATGGACTCGTGATGACTGAAAAATTTTCACATTTTAAGATATTGAAAAAAATATTAGGTTAATAACTTTGCTTCCGCCGTTTTTCGATAGATGGCGTAAGAGATACGTGATGGATAGAACTGCCGAGTCTAAAGTATCATTTGGCAACTTTATATATCTCTCGAAAGCGCTACTTTTAAACAAAAGTGATTTTGTATTCACTTCATATATTTTTAATCGCTTTAAAATATCAGTTTGCGAACCAAATTCTCGTCATTTACGGGAAGTTTTACTTTACGCGTTCAATTAAAAAAAATCTGCGGTTGAGGCTCGTCGAATATTCTCTGATACGTATAGTGAGATAGCTGTTAGTGAAAGAACTTGTCGTGAATGGTTTCAACGCTTCAAGAACGGTGGTTTCAACATCAAAGACTGACCCGGTGGTGGAAGGAAAAAGGTGTTTGAAGATGACGAGTTGAAAACTTCAATCGACGAAGACCCGTGCCAAACCCAAGAAGAGTTGGCGGAATCATTGCATATGACTCAGCTAGCCATTTCCAAGTGCCTCAAAACCCTTGGAATGGTTAAGAAGCAATAAAATTGAGTGCCGTACGAGTTGAAGCCGAGGGACGTTGAACGGTGTTTGCTTGTGAACAGCTGTTTTAAAGTCAATGACGGAAGGGATTTCTGCCCATGTTATGACTGGGGACAAAAAATGGGTTTACTACGATAATAACAAACGCAGAAAATCATTAGGTTTCCCCGGCCATGTTTCCACATTTACAGCCAGACCCAATATTTACGACTCCCAGATTATCCTATGTATTTGGTAAAACCGAGTGAAACCATTACAGGCGAACGATATCGAACTCAACTAATGCGTTTGAAACGAGCATTGAAGGAAAAACGGCCACAATACGAGGAAAGGCACGACAAATTGATTTTGCGGCATGACAATGCTCGCCTCCATGTGGGGCGACCGGTGAAAACGTACTTGGAAACGCTAAAATGGGAAGCTCTACCACACTCGCCGTACTCTCCTGATATTGCTCTATCTGATTACCACCTTTTCCAATCAATGGCGCACGACCTGGCTGATCAAAATTTCGGTTCTTACCATGAAGTAAAAAATTGGACTGATTTGTGGATCCCCTCAAATCAGTCCAATTTTTTACTTCATGGTAAGAACCGAAATTACTAAAATGGCAAACTACTTTTTCCCATCTATCCGGCAGTAAACGAATCCTCACGCAGGACTCGTTTACTGCCGGATAGATGGGAAAAAGTAGTTGCCAGCGATGGACAATACTTTGGATTATAAATATACTATCAAATTTTGAAAATAAAACCTTAAATTTTGAGAAAAAATTGGCGGAAAGAAAGTTACCTGATAATTAAAAAATGCAATTAAAGCTCAAAAATGTTTTTTAAAATATTTGAAAGGAAAGAAAACAGAAAAAGCACAATTAAAAGTCTATAAACGATGAAAAACTTTAACTTTTTATTGCGATAAAAATAAATCTGGCAATCCGTTCTTCTCTGTGTATATGCATATAAGTGAATTGGGGTTTTTTCAATGATTTCATAAGTAGAAACCAAAGAACGCTCTGTAAATTTGTCATTTTTCATCTTGATTTGAAATTTACTCACTCATTTTAGACTTATAAGAGCAAAAAACTCCACATGCCAGGAAAAGCAAAAATTTCCGTATGACGGGAAAGTACATTTCTTTTCTGGTATAATAGTATAGCGATAGTTTTGAAAAAACTATAACAATACACCATTATAAAAAATATTTCTTTTGACGCTATTAACAAACACATAAAAAAGTAACAAACTCAACAACGTCTTTGATTTTAGGATTGCATTCTAAAACCTAGAAAGTTTTTGTTTTAACATCTGGATTGATCACGTGATGTAAATTAACGGAATTTTAAGTTCTAAGACAGCTGGATGTCTATGTGATGACGGTTTCCAACTATTGACGACGGTGGCAAAATTGTCACCAACATTGATTAGCACACACTTTGGTTTGTTCCAAAGAATCTTTGCTGAATAAAGTTTGCCAGTTTTTTACTTTTCGGCCAATCATTTAATGATCCAAATGTTCCAACTGCTGTTCAATCGGATTTTAGTCCAGATATTGCGAAGCTTGTGTTGAGAAATGTTAAGACATTATTACAACTATCAAAACATAATTTAAACTATATTTCAATGTTTCAATACGAGAATCAATATTTGAAATTATAACCAACAATAATGAGACCAAAAAGATTTTGGACTTTTCTGTTATGGCCGTGGTGATTTGTTTCAGAACTCTTTTGTAAATAACTTAGTGTTGTTGCGTATAAGTTGAACTTTTTTGTTCTTTTAACTAAACTGTAAAAGCAAATACAGACAGGGGGGGGGGCAGGCAAGGGGTGTTTAGGTGTCAAAGTCTCCTCATTCCTATCGAACGGAAAAAAATTCTGACAAAAATGAAATATGTTAAATGTTTAATGTATGCGCGCAAACTGATTAGAAAACTCAGCAACCACAAGAAGAAAAAAACGAAATAACGCTTTCGAATATTCTTTATATTTAATGAAAAAATTACATCTACATAAATGCATGCATAAAAAATATATTTAAAAAAACCAAATAACAATTTATTTAAAAACGATGAAGATTTAAAATTCGAAAAAATCGTTCTGATATTTTAAAAAATCAAACTTATTACAAGTTAAATAGTGCAAGAGTGATTATTTGAAATCATACAAAAAACTCTATTACTGTGACAAAATATTTTTGAAAAAATTGAGTTTATCTAAAAGAGATTGCAAACTACTGATCGCATCAACAATTATTTGAATGCATGTTGGCTTCGAAGTGGTTGTCGGAGTTTGAGTGGTTGTCGGATTTTGAGTAGTTGTTACGGATTTAGTGGTTGTCGGAGTTTGAGTAGTTGTTATGGATTTAGTGGTTGTTGGAGTTTGAGTAGTTGGTGTTGTCTTTGAAGTTGTCGTGGATTGAGTGGTTACTCCTAAAAAATATATAACCCGGTTTGTAAACTGCAATAGAAAAAAAGTCAGGTAGCATAAGAATATTATATCATAAAACGTAACATCTGTTTACGTGGATCAGGTTTGGGTTTAAAGATTTTTACCTGGACATATTTCGACACCATCACATCCTACTGTACAAGTTGGGGCTAAAATAAGAAACAAGAGGGACTTAAAATAATGCAACATACATTATTAAATAAAATTTGTAAACGAGAGTTATCATGATATCTTTTACTTCAAAGACAAACGAAAAAGATAACAATATGAAAATTTTTGTTTTTAAAAAAATTAAGAAAGCTTTAGAAGCAATTAAGCCCACCAATTAAAGAAGTGAGAAAATCATTAAAGAAATATGATAAATATGACCTGATCACTCTTAGTTTCAAACCATGACCTTATCACTCATTGTTTCGAACCATGAATTTGGCACTCATTGTTTCAAACCATTACATATAAAAGGATCCGAATATAAAAAGTGAAAGGTCACCGAAATAATAGAAACTGAAATCCGCTCAACTTTTAACTCATAAATTGCGTTTTTAAGTTAGATTTTTTTTCTTTTTTTTTTTTTAAAAAAAAAAAAAGGATTTTAAGAAATGGAAAAATTCACGATGGAGAATGTTTAATGATTAAACACAAAGTTGTACTAATGTTCCAACCGACACTTTCCAACCGACACTTTACAATCGGAAAAAAAGTTGTGTAAAGCAAGATTAATAAAGTCCTATTTAAAAGATCTGATTCAACTTTTGAAACTTTTCCCTTTGATTAACATTGAATAAAACGAAACGATCTCAACGATATTAAAAACTGCATACCTAAGCATCCATACATTATGTTAAGATCCAACTTATCAGATTTGCTCAAGTCACTAGATTCGCCGACGTTCCATTCATCAGTTGCCGACAAAGTTAAAAATTTCTTCCGCACTCTTATTGTTTTTGATGTCTCGTTATAGAAATCGAACTTGCTAAAACCCCACATGTTGTACTGCATTATTGACCATATATCGTATTTCTAAAGAAACTTACACGGATTAATTTAGTTAGCATGCTAAGTGCTCATTCATTTTCAAATTCCTAAAGAAATTTTTTTTGAAGCATGCAATCATGAAATTTTCATTTTTTTTTTACTTAATAAAATTTTGAAAAATTATTAAAAAACCTTTTAGAAAACTTTTGAAAAATTGAAATTTTAATTAAGATAAGTAAATATAATTATCTATTTTTTACTTTATTTTTTGATATTTATTTTCTTAATCTAAATTTTTATATTTTAAAAACTTTTTTTATAAAACTTTTACAACTGCATTGACTAACTAAAAATTTCATCAACATGAATCTAAAAAATTCCTGACAATTTTTTTTTTCAGTTTTTCAAGTTCAAATCTATTTTTTAAACAAAGACCTTTTTTGTTTGAAATAAAATATCACTACCCATGTCACCACTCATAACAATAACTCATTCAAAATATTACATTGTAGCAAACTTACTGAAGTGAAGAATGTTCTAGTTGTGTCAATATCAAACTGATTCTCTAATCCTTAAATCAAGAAAAAATGACTTAAGCTTTGCAATTGTATTGAGTTTTTGTATATACCATTTTGATATAGTTGGTCAATTTGATAATCTATATTATATATTTATATATATTTTAACATGCAAAATCAAAACAAAAATTTGGAACAATAAGAGAACCAATATAAAAATCAATTCAAATCAAAGATTTGTTTCTATTATTCCTTTTTACAATAAATTACTTATTCTTGTTCATTTTATTACTATAAATATTTTATTCTGGCAATCATTAACAGAAATACAATGCCAAGACAGAAATGTGTACAAATTTCAACTCTATTATTTTTTAAAGCAACCAATAAATTTGTCAACATACCTGGTTGAATGTTTGAATATATAACTTCTACTGCGGTGTTACGGTCACATCGACTTTGCTCATGTATAAAGCCCATGGCATGAAGCATTTCATGCAATACAGTTCCTGTAATATAACAAATTTAGAAAAATATAAATTGCTAAATTCAACTGTTTTTTTTAAATGTGTTTTAAACCACAAAAAGCCTAACAATAAACTAATGAATAATGCTTCAAATTTTATAAATTCTTATGTTCTGTTATATTTTCTTTATAACCAAAGCTTTATCACCTGGATTCAAAAACTTTGTTAAAAAAATGTAATTTTTAAATGTTTACAACTCAAATATTTATAAAACTCTAATATAGTTCATACACTGGAAAAAACTTACAAAAACAAAAATTCATGACCTGGCTCGTTTTTATATATTTATATATGTATATACCATAAAAAGTGAAACAACAAAATTATGAATAATTCTTCAAAGTTTGTTACTCTACTGTTCGACTTATAATCTTCATTCAAATGTTTTGCTCAAAAATTGAGATTTTTGTATGTTTATAACTTGAAAACTGTCTTAGTAAATACTTTAGTAAACTACAGTAAATACTTTCTACAGTGAACTCATACACTGGAAAAGCTCACAAATGTACAGTAAGAAAAAAAAAGTGGGAAAAAAAGAAAAAAAAAACATCCCGCATATCTAATTGATTAAACACTTTATTAATGGAGTCTTCAAAAGAAAACTAGAATTTACCTTATTGTGTATCAAATCTGCCTTTTGTTTTGTGTGTGACTATATCTAGGTAAGTCTTTTGCTATTGATTTATTCAAATTTTTTGTGCTGTAAATGATTTTAGTATAACCTATGTGTTTTGCTTTTTTTTATGTAAATTATATTGAATTTCATATTTTTCTCTCCAAAAATAAAAAAGTCTTCTGACCAGCTTCATTAAAAGAAAAGAAAAACAAAAAATCCAAAATGATGATAAACCTCTATATTGGCAACCATCCCCAATATTTAGTTGTTGACTTCCACCTATTTTTCCAACATAGCTCCAGCATCTATTAAGATAGTATTAAAATTTAACAGACTTCACTAGAATGTGTTAAATGAACATTAAAATCTATTTAAAAAAATCTATTAAGAGAATATAAGCATCTGCAAACAGAATGTAAGAAAATGTTTATCACTGACTCTCATAGAAAAATTCTGATAAAAGCATCCTTAGTTCTTTTAGACAAGCTGAGTAAGTGAAATTTTATCAATGGCAAACTATCATAAACCAAATTAAGAACAAGTTAGAACATGCATAAACTAGTGGACTGAACAATTACATACAAATTAGTGAAGTATGAACCTGTAAGTGGGAAAAATCACACATACTAAACCCAAACTGCAATAAAAACAAGATTTTTTAAACCTGGTAATGCATTTGTTTTATTACATACTTGTTACTGATAGATTACATATTTGTTACTGATCAAGTACATTATATAAGATTGATTTAAATTACTAGTACTCTTTTATCTAAAAGCATTATCCTCACACTAATGTAAAAAATACAAGGAGCATGTTAGATTGAGCATAAATTTGTATAAGTGCACTGAACATTAACATAAAAACTTCATGCAAATGTAAATCTGTAAGTGGGAAACATGACACACATACTAAGCCCAAAATGGGGATAAAAACAAAGTTTTCAAAACTAGTAACGCTCATTGTTTTGTTACATACCTGTTACTGATAGATTACAAATCAGTTAACAGTAGAGTATATTGTATAGCATTGATTTACAATTTTTAGTACACATTTATCTGAAAGCAAACTTATTTCTAAATTAGTAAGCTTAACCTCATTAACTTTGCAATAATCTTATAACTTTAGGAGTAAAAATTGTTTAAATATTGGTTATTTATTGCCTTTGTTAAATACACAATTTTGACAATAATGTAATAAGAGATCTTAGGCAATCATATACTGCATTTATGGAATATATAGCAGTTCCAATCTGTTTATAAATGCTGCACAAAATCTGTCATTATTCATAATGGTGACAATTATGGAGTAAACATAGCAAATGAAAAAAATCAAGAGAATACAGCTATTCTGTTTCAAATCATCCGATCATGCAACCCATGGTTACAAATGAATTGGCTGATTTTTTCTTTGAAAACATTTAAAAAGATAATGCTAGTTACCGAACTTGAGCTTGTAATTCCCTAAGGTTACCAAGCTACAAATAAAGTTTTGTTTACAGACCTAAAACTGCCTCTATTATAAATTTATTACAATAAAATTAAAATCTAATTCATAAGGACTATTTAATTGGTTTCAGAATAGATAGTTGATGACCAGCCGGCAAAAAAAACTCATAAGTTGTAAAAGAATTGTCAAGTTTTCGTTTAAATAAATTACTACATACTCAAGTTTCATCTTCTTTTAAATACTTTAATACCTTGTTCAATCCAACTTTTAAAAAAATTAAGTACTCCTAAATTTATAAAATTTATAAAGGGAAATTTATTTAACAATTTTAAAAAGAAGACAACTTTAACAGAGGAAAAAAAATTGTGAAAGAATTTATTAAAGAAATTTTTCAAGTAACATTTGAAAAAAGAAAGTTACTTGAAAAAAATTAATATTTGTGTTCTGGATGTCATAACTTATTTAAAAGAGCGGCTCCACCTCATAATATAAAAAAAAATATTATTTTCAAAAATATAATTTTTTTTTGTAGAAAATATGAAGACTTTTTTTACTAGACTATTGTCATAGATTTTCACAGTTAAGAGCAGTTGCTAAACAACCGCTCTAAAACCACAGGGGGCCCACTAAGAAAAAATTAAAATTTTGGTAGCTTTGTATTGCTATAATTTAAAGAGATATTAAAGAGAACATATAAGTTTAGGTTACTTGAGCAATTGAAGCATTTGATAAATTGCTGTATGTTAATTGGTACTTCAAGCAATTTCAGCATACAACACCATTGAGGGCTCAGATTCTCACAGGTTAAATAGCAGTTGAAAGTTTTCAGGGATGCTGTTAGCTTTTTCCCTTACTCCTCAGAATAAGTTACACATCAATTTATAATACCACAGTAAAATCATAACATAATTGCAAAAATTATGACTTACCCACCATTTCCCACAGTCGTAAAGGTTACATAGTTTAATTCAGTAGTGCGAGGCACCCAAACATCAGGATAAGATTTACACGAGTAGTTTTTCATGTATGAGTTTAATGCTTTAATAGAATCTTTGATAACTGCACTGTAATCTGAAAAAGATTTTACAATCTAATAAAAAATTAATCTAAGTATTCTTTTTAAAAAATTGTCATTAACTATGGTGCAATTGTAAACACACTTTCATATTCATCTGACTCAACCTAAAATAATTCCTATGCATAGTAAATCAAAATTAAAATAATAATAAAAATATAAAATAATTATATATAATCTACATATGTAAAATAAAAAATATATAAAACGTAAATACATGTAATAAATTTATTCTTAGATATAAATAAACTTTTAACTTATAAAAAATATTATGTTAAAAATCTATAAAACCAATAAATTAAATACCTAAATGGAAATTCATTTCAAAAGTTTTGATACCCTAATTTTACTGTTAGGTACTCTTCAATGAGTAATGAGTAAAAATCTGAAGTCTAAGACAACAAGATTTTTTAAAAATATATCTTTCCCTGTTAGCTAAGTAAAACTGCACAAATTATTACAATTTTAGTATTCAATTCATCACAACTTTTATAAAAAAAAAAGTGTTTGTACCTTGACCTCGTGACATATCTAAAACATATGGAACACGTGGCTGTCCATTGGATTCTTTCCAAAGGTTAGGGAGTTCACGTTTATTGCCTACAAAGTAACAAAACAATACATAAAATCAGTATGTCAAGTTTTCTGAACCCAACTTATACCATTCTCAAACTAAAAGAAAATAGCTGCAATACTGTCTAAAGTTACCATGGTTTCCTATATTATCTGGTCTGCATACTATTTTCATGCATATACATTAAGGGGCTAGAATAAACTAATTTGTTACATAGTAAATTTATTGGTTATACTAAGTTCTGATTATGCGAAAATATAATACAAATAAATAAGTAGAAAAATAGTTAAATGATTAAAAATACACAAAAAAAGAGTTTGGACAATTTATGCTTTTTAGCCTATGAAGTAACCCAAAAACTACATAAAAACAATTTGTCTAAATCTATGAAACTAAATTCCACATTTCTCAAACTAAAAGAATTTAGCTTCAATACTTGAATCAGGATCAAGATAAGTATTTTTGCCTGGTTGGCAACCATAGTCAGAACTTATTGAATTTGCTGCTTTGTTTAAAATATATGGAGTAGATTACATCTGGTTGTATTGTTAATAATCTATGCTGGACCATTAAGCAATAAATTTCACAAAAAAATCCCTAAATATGCAGACCAACTAGTAAAGGAGACTATGCAGAATTACTAAAAACTAAACTCACTTATCCCCCTCATCCTCACCTTTGCATATCTAATTCCTGCAATGAATTCTTTATTTCTCACATTTAGAAAATAAAATTAGAAATTTTTAGCTTAAAAAATGCTTTCTTACCATCTTTAAACTTCATATCAGACAATATTCCTAAAAAAAAAAAAAAAAAATTTTCATCTAGAAGGAAAATATTTTAAAAACAAAAAAAACTTTTGAAACAATATGAAAACAGAACTACTTCTTTTTATTTACTAAATAGAATCAAAAGCAAAATATACATTCTTCAAACAGATGTATTTCTTACCATGTTTCATATTTACTCTATTTATATCTTCCCTCCTAACTGAAAGAAAAATATATCATTTAAAAGCAAACAATTTTTTCTTGTTTGATTTTTTTCAAAAGTCAATAGAGCAAGGATATTTATGTATTGTATAAAATATTTGAAAATGTTAAACCATGCTTGCTTCATATTATTATTATAACATACATACTGGTGTATAATAACATACATACTGGTGTATATTTAGAGATTTTAAGCTGTTTAGAGTGGAGCAAATATGCTAAGAAGATGAAAACATTAATCTATAGAAAATATACATTAACTTATACATCAGTTATAAAACATTAAATTTCTCTTTTCAGATAAAAATGGAAGGTCAACTTATAAAACAAACTTAAATTTTTTACTTATGTTGTTATTATTATTATTATCATTATTATTATTATTATCATTATTATTTTTATTATTATTACTATTATTATTATTATTATTATTATTATTATTATTATTATTATTATTATTATTATTATTATTATTATTATTATTATTATTATTATTATTATCAATATTATTTTTATTATTACTACTATGATGATGAATGATGATAATGATGATGATGATGATGATGATGATGATGATGATGATGGTGATGATGATGATGATGATGATGATATTGATGATGATGATGATGATGATNTCAATATTATTTTTATTATTACTACTATGATGATGAATGATGATAATGATGATGATGATGATGATGATGATGATGATGATGATGATGATGATGATGATGATGATGATGATGATGATGATGATGATGATGATGATGATGATACTATTTTTATTTTTACTATTACTATTTACATATTATAATTATTACTTACATATTATATGACAACTGAAATTTGACCAGTATATACAGTAATTAATTTCCGTAATAAATATTCTAAAACAATATTGGGTTTCTAACTTTATTTCTGTTTATTAAAATAGCAAATAGCATCTTTTTAAAAAAATCAAAATTTAACATACAAACTCTTGAATGGTAATTCCCTAAAGCAATTTCTAAATAAAAATGAACATAATAAAGAACAATGTGCTTTATAGAATTTATATTTAAAATATTACTTGAATTTACTTGAACCATAAAAGCTAAAAATATAAGTAGTCCATAACACATATCACTTAAAGTAACTTAAGATTAAAAAAAAAAAAGGTTTAAGGAGCTGAACCTTAAGACTTTTGTTCTTCGTACACTTTTAGCAAATTGAGAGAAAAAAAAAAAGATAAATAAAAATCTATTTTATTGATGTCGATATTGAATTTTTGGATTGCGCTGACTGCAACACATCGACGCAAATAGTTTTTCAAAGTGTAACCTGTCATGTATATAAAGTTTATAAATGAAAATATATTTAGTAGAACGTGCGAGAAAAGTATAAATGCTTTTTGTTTTTATGAGTAGAATGATTTTGTATAATTAAGTTTAAGAAAGTCAAAAACTAACAACTTTTTTTTTATCCTATATTTCAGTCACTGAACCTTAAGACTTTTGTTCATATCATATGCTCACTTAAACAAAAAAATTCATAAATTTGCACTTTTAGTAATTTTATAAGAAATAGTTTATGACTTCAATCTCAATGTTTCTTAACTTAATATTGAGTTAAAAATTAAGGTTTCTACTGCAAGAAAACTTGCAAAGGTATGTCAAAAATGAAAATTCTGGGTTCACCAAACTTTTAGCACTGACCAAACACATTTAGTCTCACTGTATTTGTGCTTAAACAGTAATAATTTAAACACCCAGAGTCACATTTAATGGTACAGCTTTTTACATACTCTACATTAATAATTCTCACAAATTGGAATTTTCAATTCCAAATTTCACAATTACGACAGACTTATTTTTCCATAAATCTGTACCAAACTGTACTATATGCACTGACTAACCATGTATTAATTTATAGATTCTACTAAAACAAATGAAATATTATGTTTATAATATTCTGTAATCTTAATGTTCTTTTTTTTTCAAAATGTTAGTTTTTTGATTATTTAGGTTATAATATGCTTTTGATTTTGAGAGAGGTTTTTTTTTTTTACAAATTTACTTTTCTATTTGTTTTTTAGTTTTCGTCTGATGTCTTTGTTATAATTAGTGTAAGTAATTGCATCATTGTGTCACGTCAGAAGGAGTGTTGTGCATGTTATATTCATTGTATAATTCATTGTATAAAATGAATTTGGAAAACCTATATAAATTGTAAAAGCTGAGAAAGAGCAGTGAGAGAAATATATAACTGTAATGAAAACTTAGTCGTCTTGATTTTACAGTCTTTTCTTTCTTAAAAAAATGCTTTTTATAAATCAACATTTACCAGGTATAAAAAGACAAAAAGTTTTCACAATTTTAATAATGCAGTAACTCTTGATAAATGAGCTTAGACTGTGGTAATCCACCAATGTTTAGATCCCTAAGTAAAAAAATACTGTGATGAACTAATACTATAATGGTGACAAATTTAAGAATGTCAATTTTGTATAAAAGTCCACCTCTTGTAATGGAGAATTTGTCTACACTCTTAAAAAATCTGTTTCTTGATGCTAGTATTACTAAACCTATTGCTCTTTAACCAATGAAACAAGGTTATTAGATATAGTGCACTTTTAATTTAGTCAAATGAATATTGATTTTTTCCATTTTTGGAATCAATGCATCAAAAGCCATGCAGTAATATGAACACCTAGCTCACATTACTGCATGGATTTTGTTGAGTTTCTGAGTTTAATGAATACAATTTGTTTCATAATGAGATTTAAAGCAAAGCAGAGAAAGAGTAAGCTAATAGAATATGTAAAAGTCATTACTTAAGAGTATGCAAAACTTCATAAAGATGAGACTACTTGATGGAAACCATGGTAGAGATATGAAAAAGGCATTTAAATAGCTTAATACCTTAATAATGCAACTCCTGCATATTGTAAAAGAAAATATCCAAGGAAAGGGCTTCAAAGTCTGCCCAATGTAACTTTAAAAAAATCTTCGGAAATGCCTATAAAGTATCTTCACATCATAAAGACTATGCAAATAACAACACAAACAATCTCATAAAAGCAGATGAGATTTACAATATTTATTTCATTGATAAATATACCTTAATAAGATATGGTTTATTCTGTATGCCCTTCATTAACTAGATCAGAAATGTTAAAGCTTTTTTTGTCAATAAAAGCTTTTTAAATTAGCCACACTATAAGGATACTAATCATTGAATAATTTTTTCTTTTTTCTGTTTCCTCTCACATTTGATAATAATTTTTTTTTTTTTTTTTATCAAAACATAACCTTCTATTTTTATTAATTAATGTTAATTTAAAATAAATATAAATTCTAAAAATATATATATAAATAAGGGTTTCTATATTTCATCTCATTTTTATTGCTAGATTTAACCTAACTTAGTTCCTTCATTTTGATTACTAGTTTGTAGTTCTAAATTTTGTTACTACATTTTGTTACTAAATTTTAGTAACAAAATTTAGGACTACAAACTTTAGTAAGTTTTTATGGATTTTTAGCTTCATTTTATAAATATGTGGTTTAAACAAAAAAAAATGTCATTAAGTCTTAAAAATGTAGACTTGTAGACATTTTTAAGTTTAAATGCATTTTTGTACTTTTCTAAAATTTAAAAAAATGATATAATTTTTACAACTTTCCATGTTTAACAAGAGCTTAATTTTAATACATTTTTTTAGAACCAAAAGAAATGGGCAAGATTTAGCCCACAGAAACTTAAATATTTGTTTTCGTTTATTTTGCTTATTTTTTTGTGGATTTTTGTTTTTGTTCTTACGTATTATATAATCTTATATAAACATGAGCTTGTTGTATTATAAATCTAGATTTAGGTGAATAAAACATACCTTTCTCAACCAGAGATTTAATATCTTTCAAATCTGATGATATTCTGTTAAAATCAGCTTTAATGATATTGTCTAAAAGAAAAATAAAAAGAGCTGGTAATAATTAAATACAACATTAGTAATAAAAAATAGCAAACTAATACTAATGTTTATGAAAACTATTGCACATGCACCAATTAAATATATTTATTTAAATCCGAGTTGAAAATAATTATTTAAGCGTTTCATACTGGCATTATGTGGCTTCGCTGTAGGAATAAGGTTTTGAGAGTCATTATAGGGATTGTTCTTTTTTGAGATAGAATAGTTTGTAGGCCAATGGTAGTTAGCTTGCTTCAAATGGGGATTCAAAACTTCTGTTCTCTCAAAAGAAGGGGGAGGGCACAATAAGAAATTTGCAATTAAAAAGCGAAATTATTGTCAAAAGGTAAAGTTTATGAAATACAATTAATGTTTTCAGGATAATTCAAAATTGATTTTCAAAATTGATAATTCAAAATTGATTTTCGTTTAAAGTTTTTTTGTCTTTGTTTATGCGAAGCGACGCATACACAAAGAACACCAATACCATGTTCACACGAGCGACGTTTGGCGGAACATTATTCCCGAAGAAATGTTACCAGGGCAAAATGTTCTTCGAAATGTTCCTTGTAGCGTTCACATGTAAATTCGGCTTGACGGTACATAAAAGGAATATCGCTTAAATAAACGTTAACTATGTAAATAAAATCAAATCATTATGATAGCAATTTTCCCTGAAACAAAATAAAGTTATACTTTTTACATATAACTTTTTGAAAGTCTACGAGAAGGAAAACTTTTTTAACGGGTGACAACTGAAAATAAGACTGGATTTAACGACACATAGCTCTTTTAAGGTATAAGGTAAAAAAAAAAAGGAAAAATGGTTTAGAAAGTATTTTTATTCAAATTTTTATCTATGTAATCAATTAATTTTAATTAAACCATTCCTTCTGACTTTATCAACTAGACCTAGTATAGACTAATACCTAATAGACTAATACCTAATAGGCTAAACCCTAATAGACTGAGCTAAACTCCACATAAGCTCAAATCAACGTTATTAAGGCAATACTTGATCCTAGAGCGTAATTTTTTAAGATTTTCTGCATACCATTTATTCTTGTAGACAAGGCCTTTCAAAACACTCCAAAAATTTTTGATATGACGACATTTTGGCAAGTTTTCAGGGTTATCCGCTTTCTCAACAAAAAGGATTTTTTTCTTGTTTAGGTACGTGATTACTGTTTTTGCATAGTGAGATGATGCCAAATTGGGCCAGAATAAATATGCACCATCTGAATGATACTTATCGATGAAAGGAATAAGTCTCTTCTTAATTCATTTGTTTAAGTAGGTTTTTTGATTTACAGCCAGTCCACTAGGCACAAAATATGGCTGAGAAATGCCATTTTCAGAAAAAGCAATTTATAGAAAAAATGTTTTTTGAATTTTTTGTTTAGTATTTAACTGTAGATGGAGTAGATTTTAGATTGCTAGTA
The DNA here is from genome assembly GCA_014706445.1 of Hydra viridissima. NCBI lineage: Eukaryota > Metazoa > Cnidaria > Hydrozoa > Anthoathecata > Hydridae > Hydra > Hydra viridissima. The sequence goes on along the minus strand of QPEY01000099.1, from coordinate 620,800 downwards.
TAAAATATATCGTTTCGATTGATACGGAGGGATTTAACATGAAATAAGACTCATCATCAATGATTAGCTTACGATTTTTGAATTTCTGAGACAATTGACTGCATTTAGTTCTAGCAACTGCTTTTTGCTGGTCAGAACATTTTGGATATGTCATTTTTTTTCTTGGTTTAATTTTTTTCTTTTTTCAATGTTTTACTGATGTGTTGCTGAGCTCAGTTGAACTTTTTTAGCTGCCTGTCATTGAGAAACTCCGTCTTTATGCCCAAACATAAGTTTGAGCCTTTTAATGTTTGTCTCTGTCATTTTTTTAGCCTTTTCTCCACTTCCTTGAGCTCTTTGGTAACCACATACACTTTCAGCACGTTTAACTATCTTGTAAGAAGTCATAAGAGAACTTTTTACCAGCATTTCTGTAATTTAAATAAAATTCTTACACACATTTTCTAATCTCTTCTTGTTTTGAACTTTGCTTTTTAATGATTTTTCTATAAAAAATAAAAACACATAAAATATTTAAAAACTAGAATAAAAATACTTTCAAAAACATTTTTTTTTGTTTTACCTAATTCCTTAAAAGAGATGTATTTAAATCCAGTCTCATTTTTGAGTTGTCACCCGTTATTATTATTATTATTTCATTATTTCATTACAAGAGATGCAACAAGAACTTATTAGTTATGCTGGCATTAATTACGTCTTGTTCTATATGCTGAGACATTGCGAAAGTTTTAAGTTTAATAGATATTATGTATTAGTCTATCACCTATTAAAAAGAGTAAGTAAATTGAATCTGGCAAAAAAAAAAAAAAAGAAAAAAAGAAGTGCTTGATAATTAAATTAAAGATTAAACTTTACAATTGATATAAATTTTTTATGTATCTAAATACTTTTGCATACAATGTAATTAATTATGTCATGCATATTCTAGAAGAGATGTAGGCCAAACCTCTAGACTATTCACTACAAATTTGTTATTTCACTTTAAGACTGCTTTAAGCCTACTACATTTTGAAAGTATCACACACATCTTCTTTTTAATGATAGTAAAAGGATAACACAATGTAAATCATATTTCAGTTAAAACTTTTGAGTTGCTTTAACATTAAATATAAATCTTGCAGTCAATCATTTAATAATAAATCAAGCAACACTGATTTTATACTCTTGACACTTTTATCTGTTACATTTTATTGTGAAATAACATATAGGTACACGCTTTTTCTGGATAAACATTAAAGATAGTTAAAATTGGCTCCATGTTTTTCATAAGAAAAGAAATATTTCGGAACATTTATTTGTTCTGGGTTTTCAGGGCGGTACAAAGGTTCCTCAAATCATTTGAGGAATTTATATTTAATAATAATGATAAATAAAAAGGAACTTATTATTAATATCATTTGACAAATGTTCCGTGAATTTTTGTTCAAGTTGCGTTCACACGAGAGAATATTTGTTCATATTCCATGTTCCACGGAATGTTCCATCAAATATCCCTTCGTGTGAATCGCATATAAGGATTGTAGACAAGAACATCAATAAACAGAACAGAGCGATTGTTACACGTTGTCAAATGTGCTCATCCGCCGGTCATTCCCGGTCACAATTTTTTACTTTCTCAAAACACAGCCCATTTCATTGCCATTTGGTAAAAAAGCGGACAGAGAAAAATACTCCTAGATATTTTTTTCGAATTTCTTCTCAAATAATAACATTTTTCTCTTTTAAGCTGTATTAAAGTTCAGTATATGAGCGAAGTTTTTTTTATTAACACATTTATATCACTATTATAATGTAAGCAGCTTTTCAGCGATATTTTAAAATAGAAATCAAAGGCATATTTCTAGTTAAAAACTTTTTGTTTTGTCATTAAAAACAATTGACATCAAATTAATAAATTATGAAAATAATGTAAGCAGCTTTTTTATTGAACTTAAAATTTGTAGTTTATGGGAAGATTTTGAAAAAGTTACAAAATTTAAAATATGATCTGATAAAAAGATAATCATCGACATCTCGTCAGGTTAAAATTATTTTGTTCTATCTCCCATTTTAAACGTTGAAAGAAAGTTTTTGATTTTTTTCTATAAGTAAAGATTACGTAAAATTTTAGAATTACTTTTTTAAAAAATAACTTATTTTTAAAATAACTAATGTTTAAAGAAACTATTTAGAAAAAAAAAGTTTAAAAATAAAATGTATTTTAAAAAGTGATCATTACTTAGTAAAATTAACAATTCATTTTCTCCCAACGTTTAAAATGGGAGATAGAACAGAATAATTCTAACCTGACGATCTTTCTAAGCGATACATCATGCTTGAAAAATAACTCTATTCTAGCTTACAGTTAAAAAACCTTTTGTTTTCTCATTTAAAACAATAGATATAAAAAACAATAGATATAGATAACAATAGATATAAATAGCAACATATATAAATAACAATTGATATTAAAACAAAAGATGTCATTTAAACAATTGGTTTTTTTACCTTGAAATAAAAAAGTTATAGAAATGTTTTCGGTCAATTAGTTTACGTAATTTTGTAAAATCCTACACTGTAAGGGAGTAAGTAAAGAGTGAACCAACAAAAGCCAACTTAGTGCGGTTAGGCGATTTCAAAGTTTCCTCTTTATAACATAAATTTGAGTGGCCCTAAAGGTTTTTAGTCAACTTAATTTTTTCTAAAAAACTTTTTGTTAAGCGAGCTTCAAGTAGATTCTAATTTTCAAAAATAACTTAAATATTAAGATTATGCTAATTGATTATGCAAAGTTCGATCAAAGTTGTTGACTCAATTTATCGCCAACGCCTCCTTGCTATGTGTTTTTTTATAAACTTATTAACTTTTTTAACATTTCGTTTCTATTAAGATCCTTCATAGGTTAAAGTTTATATTCTTACCTTCATTTTCCACCTATATTCATTTGAAGAGTTAATAGATTCAAAAAAAAAAAAATCTTTGAGAAGAAGAAATGTGACCTTTAGCGTTGCGTTTACTGTTTGGCATCTTCGGAATACCTCGTCCATAGACGCAACCAAGCACCATCATTATTATTATAAATTGCTTCATTTTAACCTAAAAGTGAAATATTTAAAAGAAAATGTATTTAATCAAAAATTACTTGCACCGTTATCATGATAATAGTGTTGGAAGTTTGTTTTGTAAGGAAAGAAATTTTTTGAATTTACAAAAATTGATTGATTAAAAATAACTCAATAAATGATTTGGTAATTTTTGAAGATAAATTGAACAAATTTTTTATAATGACTAATACCCGTGCTTTGAATATTATGAGGCAAAACTTGTCATTTGTCTGTATTAATGCTACTTTACTTGAAGAGGATTTAATGATGATTGCATTTAGCACCAAATATTCAATGCATGGGCATCAATGCTGCAGATTTCTGCGAGGTAATTAATAAAGCAACTACTGCAAAAAATTATTAATAGAGTTAGCACGTGCGTGGATACATGCGTGTGCGTTTGTTAGTATAGCTTCTTTCTATCCTTCAATTAATTCAATTTTGAAAATGAACATCGTTTGAATTTCGATGACAGTCTACTTATTTATCAAATCACAAAATGAACTAAAAAATCCCTCGATAAACGGTTTCATGTTCATTTTTATTTCCCATCAAAAGCCAACTTTAGTGCAGAATTTTGTAAAAGTATTTCAAATTTCTTGTCGTATACTTCAAAAAAGCATTTAACTCATTCGATACATTAATTTATTTTCTTCTACCTCCTACATCACATCTTATTTCTATAAGCTGTCCACAATTGTATGTTTTATGTTATAATCCTCATGGAATAATAGGCTTTTAATGTTTTATCACATGAATTAAAGAAGATCAGTTTAGGAAAATTTATGAAATAACTGTAAATATCATCCTTTTAAAAAAAATCAATAAGAAGTTGCTAAATACTTTGGTTGAACGTAATAGCACTGTGATTAATTAAAAAGTGCGGTTGAATGGGATTTAAACTCCTTTAAGTTTTTTTTACCATTCAAGAATGCGTAATCTACTTTCAACTAAGTTCAACCTTAATTACCTTTTTATCAAGATTCATTTTATAAATGGCATCAGGCTGCGTTCATGAAATAGCGCGCAGGAACAAAGTTTATTTCGGCACCATTTAGGATTAAAAGATTCAATTTTTAAAATAAAAACATAAAAACTTTAACTTTGTTTTCACTTCAAATGCAAGTCAATCATTCATATACATTGCAAGTACTTATGCTTATTTTGAAAAGTCATCAGTTTATCACTCTTTATGGTCACTGATGATTTAAAATGTCTTTTTAAATTTTCATATTATTTAGTCTGGAATTCTGACTCCGTATTTGGGATCCAGTGGTCATGCATCGGGAGCCTGTTATTTTAACACCTATAATTATTGATACGACATTTAGATTTTTGAAAACTTTTGATAATTAACTATTGAAGTAAAAAACTTCATTCAAGTATACTCACCATCGCCGTAATTTAAAGACTCGTAGCAGGTATGTGGAATAGACAAGGAGTATGTTAGTAAATGTGATAAATAGCATACTCCAGAATAGGATCAAGAGGGAATAAGGGGTGGGGTGGGGGGTGGGGGGTCACGTGTGGACTCACGTGGAAATTTAGAGTGGTGCTACACTGCACGTATTAGTTGTGCTATTAGAATTGTTTTTCATGTAATTGGAACTTGAGAACTGAAAAACTGAAAAAATATTAACCTAACTTAAAACAAGTACACAGCAAAAAAAATCTTCGATGCTTGTTTAAACTTTAAACCTTTGTTTAGCCATTATAAAAAATTTTATCTTTAAATATCTACTTTAGTTCGGAACTTTAGTCGTTTTTGATGGTCAAATCTGTAATGAAATCTAATTTCTTATTCTTTTTAATTAAGGTAAGAGTAGCATCTTTTGAAAGTATTGCAAAAAAGTCTTTAAAGTCACTTTACTGTTTCCATCTCATGCTTTACATTAAGCCTTTAAAAAACTTTTTGAATGGATATTGCTTTAGATGGATGTTTTGAATGGATGTTTTGAATGGATATTGCACTAGTTTAGAATCATTCAAGATTAACTTCTCTAAAATTAAATCATACTTTTTAACTGAAAAAGCTAGCTTCCTTTATTAAATAGTCTTAAATATTGGGTATTAACAATTCTGCGAAGGTATTGTCAATAAAAAGGCCATTATATGTAAAGCTTTGATCATCTTAAAGAACAACAGCCTTATATAAAAGCATATATTTAAAATAAACAGTGAAATAAGAGTGAATACTTGCTAAATATTAAACTAAATGCAATAAAATAATTTTCTAAGAATTGCAAACTGCTATATTTCTTTTGCTGATGTGGTCGTGGAAATATCCTCATGAGCAAAAGAAGAAAGGCGTAAAAAGCCCTAATTCAAATGGAATTCATACTTACTTCTTATTCTTTTGTTTTGTTCTGTACTTTTAAAGATTTTAATTTTAACAGTTAATGCACTGTAAATATCAAAATCGACGCATTGCTCAGCGATCTTGGTATATGCTTAAATGTTAAGCTTGTAGTCAGCAGCGGTAAATAGAATGACCCTTTTTGTTGTCCAAGATTTTTTATAAATTTGTGGCTGTCATGAAATGACTTGTTTGTCATGAAATGATGTGGCGTTAAATTTGACGGGATTTTACGTGTTCTTCTAATTTCTACATGCTAAAAGTGAATTTCTGTTTATATGAGCAATAGTATTAATCTAAGATCTTTAAACTTGAGTTAAATAAGGGATACTTAATTTATGAAACGTTACCTTTCTTATATTCACCAAACTTTTATTCATCTTTCCTTATCCTTCTATATTTTGTTTTGCTTACCACAATGTTCATATAGAATAGAAATGTCCATAAAGAATATGACAGAGTACCATGGTGAGTACTTTAACCTTTTTGTCAGTTTTTATTATGTGAAAGCGTACTATTTAATAGTTTATGAAAAACTATGGAAGCTCACACGTAAAAGAATTTAAAACGATGCCTAAAGTTTCCTTGATAATGGAATAGAATAATAATATTTCAAGAGAATATTTTTTTCTAAATAATATTAGAAGAGTACATTTTTTTCTTAACGATTTAAAGTTTTGCATTTGTTTAAGATTTTTAACCAACAATAACAACGCTTTTCCCCTTAAAACCTATGCCTAAATTAACTCCTTCGATTGAAAATACATGACGTTTTTTGCTGCTATAGTATGATGAGGGATTGACGGAAACACTCTCTCATTTAGCAGTGTTTCCGAGAACCATCTAATTCTGAAAAAGGAGCTCATCAACTGTCGGGGAAGTCAGAAGTCATCATTTGTCGGGGAAGTCGGAAGTCATCAACTGTCGGGGAATTCTACCACAAAAGTTGTTTTACTGGCTGTAGTTTTTAATTAACCTATCGATTCGAAGCTCCATACTTATAATGCAAAGATGGTACGAGAAGATTTTTCGCGGATCTAAAAAAACATGGATATTATAAAAAGCATATCACCTTCATCGTTGTTATCCTTTCAATTTTACTGTGCAACGGTGAATGAAATGTAATTATTCTAAAGATGCTTTAGGTTCAGCGCTTCATTCTTATTCTTAGTTTTACGATTGTTCAAATCCAGTAAGACTTTGTCAACCGTATTTTTTTCCCGCACTTATGGAAATCAATGCTTGAAATAAAAAAAACAGTCTATAGATACTCATTCCAAAAATCAGAAAGCATTTGTTTTGAAATAAGAATAAGGTTATAGCAAGTCAAACAGAGTTTTACTTGAGACTCTTGTGTTGTTGCTTTACTTAACTAGGATTTTTTTGTTTACTAATAAGGTTACTTAAGCATAACTGTTGCAGACCCTTGGTTGCGCAATAGCACGGTTGTTGTATAACTGTAGTGTCACTCAGAATAAAGGTCTTACGTAAATAATACAATCAAGATGTAGCAATAAATATTCAATGGAGCAATTATTCTAGATCTTTGTTGAGGCTATTCAGAAATGAAAACGATTGTTTACAATCGTTTTCATTTCTGCACAATTTCATTTCTTTACAAGCATAAGTATTTACAAATTTTTACTCAAATCTTTATTGAAATGCATAGAGTTAGTGTTTCAATAATCTTCTTTTTTTCCATGCATTTCTATGTACTTTTTCCATGTACGTTTACTTCAAAGACTAATTAATCTACAAATCCAAAATTTCTATTTGAAGATCTGGCTCATTGGAGTATAAGTTTATAATTTGCTCAAAGAAAAATTTTAATTATTATAAAAATATAAAATTTATTAACATAAAAATTAAGACATCCAAGTTAATCGACCAATTAGCATCAACTAATAGAACTACAACTTTTCGACTTTGAACTTTGAAATTAAGTTTCACATGTTAAAAAATCTTTGTATGCATCTATGCATACATGTTTGTATTCATGTATGTATGTATGTATGTATGTATGTATGTATGTATGTATGTATGTATGTATGTATGTATGTATGTATGTATGTATGTATGTATGTATGTATGTATGTATGTATGTATGTATGCATGTATGTATGTATGCATGTATGTATGTTTATATGTGTGTGTATGTTTTTCTATAAGCCTACAGTATGTTTGATTGAAAACTGCTTTATAACGCCTGCTTGTGTTGTGTTCTTTTATTTTGCTAACCGAAGCTTTACAAATGGCATAAACTTAATTTTTTTTTTAACATTACAAACGCAATGTTAAAAAATAATTAAGGGAATGGAGGAAATAATTAATAAGACTGTTTTCTAAAAGCTATATCAAATACACTCATGCTCTTAAGATTCACTCAGCTTACTCTACAAACATCAAGTATATTGCATTCAAGTTTACAATTTATGATAGCTGTATCTGCAATATTTGGTCGTTTCTTTTGTTCATGAAGAAAACTTTTTCAGTTTGAGCTACTTTTTTTACTTAATTATTATGCTCAAGAACTGGAAACTTAACTCTTGAGCTTTTTATTTTTTTAAATATTGCTTTATCCGGATTTTATCATAATCCTGAACTTTAATCATAATCCTGAGCTTTCTCGCTCATTCCATTTTTTATGCATAGTAAAAAACTAAAATTTTATTACCCTTTCAACCTATAAAAGGCAACAACAGATGCTTACAAGTCAGCTTTTATTTTTTTTAAAAATTATATCTGCAGATTAAAACTTATATTAACTATGAGTTTGACATCTGAATCTCATCAGACTGAACTTAAAGAGGTATTTTGATTTCTTATAACCGAGCGCAATACAATGTTTCATTTTTAATGAAAAAATATGAAGTAACACTTTCGAATATTCTTTATTTGTTTTTAATAAAAAAATTTACATCTGCATAAAATGTATATATATAAAAATGCATCATAAAAAATAAATGTATAAAAAAAAAATCAATAAACAACGCATGAGAATCTTGAAGTTTTGTAATTCGAACAATTGGAAAAAATCGTTCAGACATTTTAAGCAAAACTTATTTCAACTTAAATGGTGCAAGAGTGATTATTTGCGATTAAACATAAAATTATATTACCCTGACTGATTATTTTGGAAGGCAGTGAGTTTACTTAAAAGAGTTTGCAAACTATTGATCGTATCAGCAATTATTTGAATGCATGCTGGCGTTGAAGTGGTTGTGACTTTAGTGGTGGTCGGAGCTTGAGTAGTTAGTGTTGTCTTTGAAGTTGTCGTGGATTGAGTGGTTACTCCTGAAAAATAAATAACCAGGTTTGTGACGTGCAATAAAAAAAAACTCAGGTAGCATAAGAACATACCATAAAACATAACATCTGTTTTCGTGGATCAATTTTGGAACTGACATTTTTTACCTGAACATTTTTCGACACCATCACATCCTACTGTACAAGTTGGGGCTAAAATACGAGATAAGAGAGACTTAAAATAATACAACGTACATCTTTAAATGAAATTTCTACACGAGATTTATCATGGTATTTTTTACTTAAAAATAAACGAAAAACGCAATTTCAAAGTTTGTTTTAAAACAACAAAGAGAGCTTTAGAAGCAACCCAGTCTTGCCATTAAAGAAACGAAATCGTTAAAGAAATATGATAAATTTGACTTCGGCACTCATTACTTCAAACCATTACATGTAAAAGGATCCCAACATAAAAAGTGAAACGTCACCGAATTAATAAAAACTAGAATCCGCTCAAAATTTAACTCATAAATAGTTTTTTTAAGTTGTATTAAAAAAAGGATTTATACAAGTGGAAAACTTCATGACGGAGATTGGTTGACGATTTAACACAAATTAGAAATACTAATATTCCAATTGACACACTATGCATTGATAAGTGAAAATAAGATTTTATACAGAGCCGTAACCAGGCTTGCGGAGCCGGAGCCAGAGCCGAAGCCGGGAGCCGAGGATCCGATAGTTTTTGCAGGAGCCAGAGCCGAGAAAAACTAGTAAATCCCGGCTCTCAAAAAAATTTTGATCTGAACAAATTTTTTTTTTTTAAATTTTAGATTAATTTTTGACACATTTTTTTGGCGACCTCTGCACTTCATTCAAGAAACTTAAAACTCAAAACTCTCTAAGTCTCTAACAAATCATTTCATATACAATAAAACGACTCACAAGTTTAGTCTAAAATGCCATCTCAAAAAAATGGCCGCCACCATATATTTGCTTATATTGTATTTTTAAATTCTTATTCTT
>QPEY01000099.1:584447-599426 GCA_014706445.1 Hydra viridissima | reverse complement strand
TATTTATGACATCTCACATGTACCTATACCGCAAGAAGAACAAAATGCGGAAAGTGTAGAACCCAGAATAATATGATGAGTCAGCAAATAACTGTTCATTAGAACCCCATTGGAAATCCTGTTCACCAACAGTCTGGTTATTATTTAACTATAAATTGATTTATGTGTATATTTACAATGTAAATTAAAATATAATTTTTCAGTTGTACGAGCATTGTATTATTATAATGTAATTGTGCCTTTCAGTTACCATGTACTTAATCTTTTCTTTTTACTAAACCTTACTGCATTACAAATGTTTTTCATGATTTTAGGATGGAAAGATAAAGATTCCTTCAGTAAATCATTTATTTGGGTGGGGCAGTAGTGAAAATATCATCAAATGATCTAAAATTTTTAAAACATTCATATCTTACCAAAAGTAACAAGATAGGAGTGGTGAATCATGAAATTAATTTTTTTTTATAATGGTCTACTATCTCAAGATGAATATTGCAGAATGCTATGTGTACCTTTATATTTTGATATTTAATGGTATTAGTAAGAACTAAATGTTGCTCCACATGCTGAGACATGTTTAAAACATTAACTTTAATTCCATTTTAAATTACATCTATTTATTACAGTGAATACAGTTCTTTCTGGAATGTTTAACTATTAGAATTAGAACTTTTATATCAGATTTCTAAAATAAATAGTTTGTCTAAAACTATACTATTAATCATAATGATGAAACTTTTTTTATTTTTTTAAATTTTAATGCTTGTTGTTAAGAACTTTAGGAGGTCAAAGAGTAATGGTTTATACCAAGAAAAGAAATCAAGAAATTTTCATTGAACGCTGCTGAGCAGCTTTATTTAATACGCAACTTTTAAAAAACGGTTATTTTCATAGCCACATATTGCTACCAACTTATTTCAGGATCAGAACCCTTATGCATTCAGAGGGGAAAGTATGTGTCACAATTAATATAGTAATAAAAGAAAGGAAATCTATCAGAGATAATGCTAAAATCAATAACATACCTGTTATGATTTTATATAACAGACTTAAAAAACACAAAGATTTCTTGATATTGGAAGAGATAAATAAAAAGTATATATTTAGTTATAAACACACAAACTAGAAAATATTTAGGTTTCAGCAAGAAGAACTCTTAGTGCAGAACTCTAGTTTAATTTATGAGCATTCATGAGAATATGTTGCATATTTAGGATTCAGCAAGAATGTGTTAAATATTTAATTAAGAGTATTAAGATCCAATACTTGCTTACTTAAAAACAAGTTTGAAAACTGCCCTTTGACTACAATTTCAGTTTTAGCATTTAAATCGACAAATTTCGGCTAGATAATCAACTTGCTGGAGTAGACTGGATGAAACCTTTCATGAGAAGGTATCCATCACTTAGTTTATGCAAAATTGAAAATACAGGTGTTTCAAGATCAACAAGCTTCCATCAGGTCAATGCATTTGAATTTTTTGTAAATTATGATAAAGCAATGCGAAAGCATAAAATTCCACCTGCATTTTTAATACAGATGAATAGTTGTAGCAACACAATACCACCAGTTTTTATATTTGCTCAAATTTACTTTCCTCTAGATTTTTTAAATGGTACACCAGAGGGTTACTTATAATTAGCGAACCATTCTGGTTGAATGGAGTTTGCTTCATTGAAGTTTTTAAGCATATCAAGAATCATATGTACAAAAGATTTTGAGCCTGCATATGCAACAGATCGCCCTGATCCAAAAACAATGGTCAGAGAAAAACTTCCTGCCATAGCTGTTATAACAGATAGAGAAGGGTTACAACCAATACAAAACCAGGAACATTAAAAAGTTCATTAGCTTCATTAATCCATCTGTATCCCTAAGCTGAGGGGTGTAAGCAAACAAATATGGGAATGAAGGTGTAAGTAATTACTCGCAGACACTCCTGAAAAAAAGACTCGAATAGGAAAAATTGAAAAGACTCTTGAAGAGGAAATATTGAGAAGACTCTCCTGAAAAAAAAAGACTTGAAGAGGGAAAATTGAAAAGACTCTTGAATCATAAACCTAGTGCACAAACTTAATCAAAACCAAAAGAAATATTTCAGCAGAGAAATTCAAAATTGACTATTTAAATTGCAATGTAAAATAATTACTTGTATGTGTTTCTTTCTTTTTCGTGTTTACGGTTTCTTGATTTGTTTATAAAATATTTTGTTGGTTTTGAAATGTGTTTTTATTTTTCATTCAAATAGCACTTTTTTTTTAAATTATAAAACTTCTTATTATAATAACGTAAACACGTTGTGTACCAATGCTCCCCTTGATGTGTATCATTACTCTCCTAAGAAACGCTTCCTATTTATACAAACTGTTTAGAAAATTCAAAGTAGTGTACTTAACCATTAACATTTTTTAACATAATTATAATAAAATGTGGCAAATACATTTGAAAAATAGAGATTTTTAGCCATAGATTTTTCCTGAAAAGTTTTAATTTCTTGTCAAAACGCACCAATGCACCCCCTCCCCCTATATACAATAATTGAACAAAATCTTTTAATTAACGTCTTGTGAAAAAAATAACTTTAAATCTTGAGCATTACCAATTTCCTTTTTTCTTATAAGAACGACGCATAGTGCGGCACATTAAAATCTCTAAAGGTTGCATAAAACTTTTATTTTTAGCGCATTTTTTTCAAGATTAAGCAATAAAGTTCTATTTAAAAAATGCAATTCAATGTTAGAAAAGCTTTTCCTTTGCTAAATAGTGGATATAAATAAGAACTTGTAGTAACTTTGATAACTAATTTTTTAAAAATTTATTTTTCATGCCACCTGATAACTGAAATCGTTCGTAAGTGTTGACTTTGATTGATTTAATCAAACAGAAATTAACTCTTTGTTTTAAATCATTTAAAAATCGTATGCACTAGAACAAAACATCTCAAGGATAAATAGGGGAGTATTGATACAAAATGTTCAGAAAATTCTAAAGTATTGTGCTTTACCATTAATATTTTTAAACATAATTATAATAAAATATTGCAAATACATTTGAAAAATATATTTGACTTCGATTTTTTCTGAAAATTTTTAATTTCTTGTCGAAAAGTACCAATGCAACCCCTCCCCCTGTATATAATAAAAAAACAATATCTTTTAATTAATGTCTTCTGAAAAAAATTACTTTAAATCTTGAACATTATTAATTTCCTTTTTTCTTAAAAGAACGACACAGTGCGGCACACTATGTGTCGTTCTTTTAAGAAAAAAACGGCTACAATCGGTAAAGGTTGCGTAAAACATTTATTTTTAGCGCATTTTTTTTTAAATTAAGCAACTAAGTTCAATTTAAAAAGTGCAATTCAATGTTAGAAAAGCTTTTCCTTTGCTGAATAGTGGATATAACTCAAGAACTTGTCGTATTTTTAGTAAAAAAACATCTGAAGGATATTAAAAACTACATACCTAAGCATCCATACATTATATTAAGATCCAACTTATCAGTCTCGCTCAAGTCATTAGATTCGCCGACCTTCCACTCTTCCTGTGTTGTCAAATTTAAGTATTTCTTCAACACTTTTATAGTTTTTGTTGATTCGGTATAGGTATTGTACTTGCTAAAAGCCCACAAGTGGTACTGCATGACTGACCATATATCGTATTTCTAAACAAATTTCCACGATTTAAATTAGTTTATAACAGTAGCAGCTTGCTAAGAAGTCATACATTCTCAGATTCCTAAAGAAACTTTTTTGAAGCATGCAGTCATGATGAAATTTTTGATTAAAAGTCAAAAATGTATGCATCAAAAAAATACCTAGCAAATTTTTTTTTCATTTTTCAAGTTCAAATCCATTTTCTTAACAAAATCTTTTGTTAGTTGAAACAAAACATCAATACATATACTACACGAAATATTTCATTCAAAATAATAAATCATAGCAAACTTACTGAAGTAAAGGATGTTCTAGACGATTCAATATCAAACTGACTGGCATACCCTTAAATAAAAGATTTAAGCTTTACAATTGTATCGGGTATTCATATATACCGGTTTCATGTTTGTTTTTATTCTTTTTTAACTTGTTTTTATTATAAAGCATTTGTTTTATTTTGTTCTAGTAAATATTTCATTTTTTGTAATCATTAGTAGATGTACAATGCCAAGATGTAAAGTTGTAAACTCTCCCTCTTTCTATTATGTTTTAAAGCAACCAAGAAATTGTTAACATACCTGATTGGATGTTTCTGTAAACAATTTCTAATGCATTAGTACGATCACATCGACTTTGCTCATGTATAAAACCCATGGCATGAAGCATTTCATGCAACACAGTTCCTATGATATAATTAGAAAAACATAAATTGAACAAGTTTAACACAAAAATTTATGATCTGATTTATATTTATGTATGATTGCAAAAAGTCAAACAATAAACTAACAAACAATACTTCAAATTTTATAAACTCTACATTTCTGTTTTATTTTCTTTATAACCTGGATTCAAAGGTTTTTTTCAAAAATTGTGATTTTTAAATGTTTATAACTTGAAAACTCTAACATAATTCATACACTGGAAAAGCATTTTTATTTCTAATTTTATTTATAATTAAAATGCCTATTTTAATTATAATAAAATTAAACTGTTCTTTCTTAAGTATTTAATCAATTAGATAGTTAGGATGTTTGTTTCTTTTCATTTTTCCCACTTCCATCTGTTCTTACTGTATGATATATAATTATGTATGCCATACAGTAAGAACAGATGGAAGTGAGAAAAGTAAAAAATAAAAAAAAAAAACACTCCACATAAAACTTAACTTTTCAAGATTAAACACTTTATAAAGAAAATTCTTCTGATAAGCTTCTTTAAAAACTCTTAAGCACAAGAAAGATAAAAAAAAAACATCCAAAATGATGATAAACCTTTATATTGGCAACCATCCCCAATATTTATTCGTTGTTTTCCACCTATTTTTCCAACATAGCTCCAACATCTATTAAGATATCATAAAAATTTACAAGACTTCACTAGAACATGTTAAATAAACATTTTAATCTATGAAATGATACTCAAACCTTTTAAAAGATAATAAACATCTACAAACAGAATGTAAGAAAATGTTCATCACTGATTCTCATAGAAAAATTCTTCAAAAAAAGTCAACTTAAATTCTTTTAGGAAAGCAGTATAAGTGAAAGTTAACAAATTGCAAACTGGTATAAGTGGATTGAATAGCTACATAAAAATTACTGCAAATGTGAATCACTAAGTGGAAGACATACTCATATACTAAACCATTTTAACCAATAAAAAGCAAGTGTTAAAAGCAAGACTTTGAAACCTGATAATCTTTTTTGTTTTTGTTGATAATGCTAGTTAATAAATTTGAGTTTGTAATTCCCTAAGGTTACAAAGCTACAACAAATGTTTTGTTAGCACACCAAAAACTGTCTCTATTGTATTAGTTTATAATACAGATCTGATTCATAAGGACTATTAAATTGGTATCAGAATAAATAGCTGATGACCAATCAGCAAAAAAAAAAGCTCTATTGAAGAAAATTGTAAGCTTTTATGTAATAAATTGAAAAAATGTTTCAAGTAACTTTTGCAAAAGTTATAACTTATTTTTAAGTAATTGAAAACTGAAAAAAAAAGAATGCCTCTGCCACACAATATAGAAAAACTGATATTTTCAAAGTGTAGAAAATTCAAAACTGTTTTTTACTAGATTATTGTCACAGATTATCATAGTCACAGTTTAGAAGCAGTTGCTTCAACTGCTCCAAATCCACAGAGACCCTTTAAGAAAAAACTAAAACAGCAGCTGAAAGTTTTCAGTGATGCTATAAGCTTTTTCTCCTACCCCTCAAAATAAGTTATTCGGAGGGGTAGGAGAAAAACATTGTATAATATTACATTAAAATTATAACAGAATTGGAAAATATTATGACTTACCCACTATTTGCCACAGTTGTAAAGCTTACATAATTTGATTGAGAAGTGCGAGGTACCCAAACATCAGGATAAGATATACACGAGTAGTTTTTCATGTATGAGTTTAATGCTTTAATAGCATCTTTGATAACTGCACTGTAATCTGAAAAAGATTTTACAACCTTAGCAAAATTTAATCAAAGCAATTATTTGAAATGTTGTATTTATTTATGGTGTAATTGTAGACATGCTTCAATATTCACCCTACACTCAGAATACTAAAATAGCCCCTATGCAAAATTAAAACTAATGATAATAAAAGTGTACTATAAATATATAATATATATATTATAAGGTAGGTCAATTTTACAATTTTCTTCAAATATCAAATTTTATTCAAATATGAGTAATGTTGCAGTTACTGTAACTTGGGTATAACAACAGCTCTACCATATTTCAAGAATGTTATATTAATAATGGCTTATGGATTTGCATCCAATGTTCTCAGTAATGAACTATTTTTTTAAGTTGCTAAAATATTTTGAATTTCAATCTTTGAAGTTTTAAATTCCAAACAAGTTATCTTGTTTCAAATAATCTTGTTTTGAATATATAATGCAACCAATAAAATCTTTGTGTTACAGCTAACAATTAAATTTAGCATATCAGGCATTCATAAAATAAATAAACAGATAAATATACAACTAGTTAATGTAAAAACTTCAACAAGAATTTATCAGTGTTACAAAGATGCTGAAAGTTATAGTAACACCTTTAACATAAAAAAAAAAAAGTAAAAAGAATTATAAAGGTGGGCTATGTGAATTTTTAATGATGGGCCCAAGTACTTACAGACAGGTTATTCTATAGCTAGAAAAGTAAAAGATTTTCTCATTCTCGTAAAAAACATTAATCAAAAGTATCGTATAGCTTGCTCAACGATGTTTTTTGATTAATGACCAAACAAATTTAGTTAAAACCAAACAAAATCCAGTTGTAAATTTTGATAAACTCTTTTACATTTTTGCTTGTTCTTGCCATTGGACATTCTATCTTACAGTAATAGAAAAGTATCATGTAATAAATCAATTTGGTGAGAATTGAAATTGGTTCAAGCACAGAACCTTGTGTCTTGTTAAGAGAAATATCAAAGATAACTCACAATGCAAGGCCATGGCAACACAAGCTGGCATCAGCCAACTAACAGCTTTTAGGAATATTCATAAACTAGGCTACTATAGCAAAACTGTAAGAATGGAGCCACTTGTTAGTCCAGTCTATACCAAGTGCAGAAAAGATTGAGCTCTTGAAATGGCGGAGAAACTTATGGCTTTTTGCAACTCCATCATATTCTCTGATGAGTCACAATCTACATTATTCTTAGACAGTAGAAGGGTGTGTGAGTTAATCACCTGATATGATTCTCATCAAATACCTCTGGGTCATATTAGACTTGAAACCTCCCAAAAACAATAAGAAGCCACCATCAAAGGCAGAATATTTAAAATTATTGCATGACACTTGAAAAGAAATTCTTCAAGATAATATTTGTGAGTTAATTTCTAGCATTCATAAAAGGGTTTTGGCATTGAAAAATGCAAACAGGCTTTCAGCTAAGTATTAATTATTTTTTATTATAATCATTCAAAAACTTTTTTTTTGTATCATTTGCTAGTTTCAAAAAAAAAAGAGTTTATTGAGGAATTGTCACTCATGTCAGTATATATATATATATATATATATATATATATATATATATATATATTGTTCTTTTATAGATATTTCAACATAAAAAAAATTTACTTTAAAACAACAACAAAAAACTAATATATTATAAACTAATATATAGAACTTAGTGACAAATGATTTAAAAAATTTTTTCGATTCCTCATTTCACTACTTTGTAATCCTCAATCAGTTTTTTAAAATATATCTTTCCCTGTTACCTAAAGAAAACTTCTCAGACCATTATGATTTAAATTTCTAAATTGAATTATAAAAAAAGTGCTTGTACCTTGACCTTGTGACATATCTAAAACATAAGGAACACGTGGCTGTCCATTGGATTCTTTCCAAAGGTTGAAGATTTCGCGCTTGTTATCTACAAATAACACAGCAGTACATAAAAAAAATTTGTCAAGTTCTGTGATACCAAATTCTACAATTCTCAAACTAAGAATATAGCTGCAATACTGTTTAAAATTACCATTCCTATATAATCTGGTCTGCATTGTATTTTTGTGCAATAAGGGACCAAAATAATCTAATTTGTTATAGGGTTATTATATTGGTTTTAACTAGTTTTAATTAAGTCAAAATAATGAACAAATAAATCTGTAAAAAATTGCTAAACAATTCAAAATATACAAAAAAATATTGACCTACTTAAAATAAATACACAGCAAAAATCACCTTTGATGCTTGTTTAAACTTTAAAACAAAGTTTAGCCATTACAAAATTTTTTTTTTTCAAAAATATATCTCATTTAGATAGAAACTTTAGTTGTTTTAGATCATCAAATCTTTAATGAATTTTTATTTTTTATTCCTTTTGATTAAGGTAGCATCTTTTAAAAGTTTTTTAAAAAGTCTTTATAATCTCTTTATATTACTGATTCCATCTCTTGCTTTATGTTAAGACACATTCCTAGTCTTGAACTGTTCAAGAAAAATTTCTCATAAATTAAATCACAACTTTAACGGAAAAAGTTAGACGCCTCAAATAAATAGTCTTACATATTGACTATTAGCAATGCTTCTGAGGTATTGCCAATAAAAAGATCATCATAATTGATTAAGATTGATGAAGCTTTGATCTTCTTAAAGAACAATAGCCTTATATAAAAATATGATTAAAATTAATAATAAAAATATAGTGAAAACTTGCTGAATAAAAATGATTATTTTAGACATTAAAGGTAACTTAAAAACTGTACACATCATTTGTTTACAATTCCCTAGATTATATTATATTATACAAACTATTTTTTTTTTTTAATAATCCTAAAAATAACTAAGAAAATAAGAAAGATTTTTTAGGTTTAAATCATGATACTCCTAAGTCACTTACTTTCCCCTAAAAGCATTACTATAGCTTAACATTACTTATTTCTGAAAGATTTTAGATTTTGAATCAGAATCAGTATTTTTGCCAGGTTAGCAACCATAACTACAACAGCATCCTATAATATAATTACAATTTATTGAATTTAATGTTTTGATTAATGTATGTTGATTAGATTTAAACTTGAATTCAGCTGTTTTTATAGGTTTTTAATTTAGCTTACAGTTAATGATCAAAATAACTTACATGAGGTAAAATTAAATGTAACACTGAGAAAGATGTTAAGCTTTCCTTTTCTTTGCATAAGTTGCAAGACTATTAAGGAACAAATTTCATAAAAAAATTTTTTTAATATGCAGACCAACTAGTATAGGAGACCATGCAGAACTTCTAAAAACTAGACTCACTTATCCCTCTCAATCTCATCTTTGTAGATCTAATTCTTGTAATAAATTCTCCCTTTCCCTTACATTAGGGATGCAAAATTAGAAATGATCAGCCTAAAAAATTCTTACTTACTATCTTTAAACTTCATATCAGACAGTATTCCTAGAAAGAAAAAAAATTTTTCTTCATCTGGAAGGAAAATAATTATCCTTAGCAAAATATTTTAGCAGAAAAATCAATTGAAAAACTAGAAAAACAGATTTAATTCTTTTTATTTACTAAAAGGACTAAAGAAAAATAAAAAACATTCTTCAAACAAAATCATTTATTACCATGCCTCATATTTACACTATGAATATCTTCCCTCCTAACTGAAAAAAAAATAAAAAAAAAAGGAATTATATGTAAGCAAACACTTTTTTCTTGGTTGGATTTTTTGGGTGAGGATCTTTATATATTGCGTTACATTTTTAAAAGTAATAAACCATGCTTACTTCATATTATTATAACATACATTCTGGTGTATATTTAGAGGTTTTAAGCTGTTTAGAGTGGATCTAAAAACGCTAAGAAGATGAAAACATTAATCTGTGGAAAAGACTCCTCAACTTATTCATTGGTTATAAAACATCAAACCTCTTTTTAAAGATGAAAACAGCTCAGCTTATAAAACGGATCAACTTTTTTTTTTGACCAGTATATATGGTAATTAACTTAAAAATTTCCTCAAAGAATATCACATTTCTATTTTTATTTCAACATTTTTTAAAATAACAAATAAAGCTATTTAAAAAAAAAACAAACGAAATAAAACTTACAAACTCTTGAATGTTGGTTCTCTAAAGCAATTTCTAAATAAAAATGAGTTTAATGAAGAAAAATGTACATTGTTTTATCTGTTAGCAGCATTTTTATAACATCTGCCACTTTAATTTTTATAATAATCAGATTACATGAAGAATAAAAAACTGGTTTTTATTAAAAATTAAACACAATTTACTTAAAGTAATTTTAACTCAAAAAAAAAAGTTTTAGGAGCAAGAATCAATGAACCATAAGACTTTAGTTCATATCACATGCTCACTTACATTGAAAAAATCATGCCTTAAATTAACTATGCAGTTTTAGCAATTTTTTTAAAAAAATGCTTTATATAAATCAACATCTACTAGGTATAAAAAAGACAACATAAAGTTTTGTATAAAACTTTGTATAAAACTCTAACTCTTAAAATGAAGAATTTGTAACTCAAGAAAAATGTGTTTCTTGATTTTAGTATTACTAAGGCTGCATCTTTAACCAATGAGGCAAGGTTTTCAGATGTAATACATTTTTAATTCAGTCAAATGAGTAAATCTAATCCCTTTGCTAAAACCCAGCATTGAAACTGTTTCAAATTATAATAACAAAATTTTAAAAAGCCTTGCCACAGGTCTTTTTTAACTAAATATTTTTACTACCCATGGAAATCAGGGAACTAAAGATAATGCAGCAATCCAAATCAGGTATCAGGCTCACATTGCTGCATGGACTTTATGGAGTTTAACGAAAAGGACTTTGTGGAGTTAATGAAAACAATTGATCTCATAATGGGATTTAAAGCAATCTAGAGAAAGAGTATGCTAACAGAATACTTTAAATCCTTCACTTGAGAGATTACCAAGGTTCATAAACATGAGATCACTTGATGGATATCATGGTAGAGATATGAAAAAGCCATTTAAATAGCTTATATAATGCAGTTCCCAAACATTATTAAAGAAACATACTCATGGAAAGGCATTGGAATTTAGAGTAAATATTCTTCAGAGTCTGTCTGTTGCAGCTTTAAAAAATTCTCTTGAAATGCATAGAAAATATTTTCATGTCATAAAAGCTATACAAATTTTCTCATAAAAGCAGATGCTACTAACAATACTCAATTTGTAGAAATATACTTTAATAAAAGATGGTTTATTGTAAACACTCTTCATTAAATTGACTTCTTTTTATATCCTTTTAAATACTCAGTCTCACTATAAAGATATTAATCTTTAAATAATCTTACTTCTTTCCTGTTTCCTCATAAGATATTACATTTTTACTGGAAAGTGTTCACTTGAATGTATATACTAACAAATATTTTTTATTGAAACAAACACTTGTATTTTTTTTAGTTAAAAATGTAAAATTAAAATAAATGAGTTTCTTTATTTCATATCATTTTTATGACAAGTTTAACCTAATTTACTTCCTTCATTTTTATTAATACTTTTAACTTCTAAATTTTGTTTCAAAACCTTGTGTTAAATTTTAATGGATTTTCAGCTTCATTTTGCAAACATGAGATCTAAACAAAATAAGGTCTAAAAGTCCAAAAATGTTTTATGGATTTGCTTTATAATTTAAATTGCATTTTTATACTTTTAAATTTCAAAAATTGATATAGTTTTTAATATATTACTTTCCATGGGCAGCTAGAACTTTAGGTGAGTAAAACATACCTTTCTCAACCAGAGATTTAATATCTTTCAAATCTGATGATATTCTGTTAAAATCAGCTTTAATGATATTATCTAAAAGAAAAATAAAAAGAGCTGATAATATTTATTTACAACATTAGTCATAAAAAATAGCAAAATAATACTGTTTATGAAAACTATTGCACATACACCAATTAAATATATTTATTTATTTAAATCCGAGTTGAAAATAATTATTTAAGCGTTTTATACTTGGATTATGTGGCTTCGCTGTAAGAATAAGGTTTTGAGATTCATTATAGGGATTGCTCTTTTTTGAGATAAAATAGTTTGTAGGCCAATGGTAGTTTAGCTTGATTCAAATGGGGATTCAAAACTTCTGTTCTCTCCAAACAAGTGGGAGGGACACAGTGAGAGATTTGAAATTAAAAGCGAAACTATTGTCAAAAAAGAAACTTTACGAAATACAGTTAATGTTTTCAGGATAATGCAAAATTGATTTTCGTTTAAAGTTTGTTTTTTGTTTTTGTTTATGCGAAGCGACGCAAACACAAACAACACTAGCGATTGTAGATAAGAACATCAATAAAAAGATTTAATTGATTACTACATGTTGTCAAATGTGGTCATCCCCTGGTCATTTCCCCGGTCACATTTTTTAACATTCGCAAAACACAGCCCATTTTCATTGTCATTGGGTACAAAAGCGGACAGAGAAAATCCTCCTAGATAAGTTTTTAGAATTTCTTCTCAAATTATGACATTTTTCTCTTCAAAACTGTATTAGAGTTCAGTATATGAGCAAAGTTTTTTTGATTAATACATTTTATATCACTGTGCTTTATAATGTAAGCAGCTTTTTAGCGATATTTCAATATAGAAATCAAAAGTATATTTATTGGTAAAAACTTTTTGTTTTGTCATTAAAAACAATTGACGTCATACTAATAAATTATAAAAATAATGTAAACAGCTTTTTTATTGTAATTAATAATAGAGGATATACAAAATGTCGCAAAGTTTAAAATATAATCTGAAAAAAAGACAATCATCAATATCTATCGATGCAGTATTTTTGAAAAATTCTAGCATAAAAGTTAAAAAGCGTTTTGTTTTCTCATTTAAAACAATAGATATGAATATTAATAGATATCAAAATAAAAGATGCCATCTAAACAATTGATTTTTTACCTTAAACTAAAAAAGTTATAGAAATGTTTTTGGTCAATTAATTCACATATTTCTGTAAAATTCCCCACTGTGAGGGAGTAAATTCCCCACTGTGAGGGAGTAAGTAAAGAATGAACAAACAAAAGCCAACTTAGTGCGGTTTCAAAATTTCCTTATTTAATCATAAATTTGAATATCCTTAAAGATTTTTAGTCAACTTAATTTCTTCTAAAAAACTTTTAATTAACCGAAGTTTTAAAAGATTCCAATTTTTAAAAATAATTTCAATATTAAGATTATTCTAAATAATTATGCCAGGAATCAATCAAAGTTACTGACTCGATTTATCGCCAACGCCTTCTTCAAATGTGTGTTTTTAAAAGACGTATTAATTTTTTTTTTAAATAAATTCATTTTTATAAAGGTCTTTCTTATGCTAAGGTTTATATTCTTATCTTCATTTTCCACCTATATTTATTTCAAGAGTTAATAGATTAAAAAAAAAAAATCTTTGAGAGAAGAAATGTGACCTTTAGCGTTGTGTTTACTGTTCGGCTTCTTCGGAATACCACGTCCATAGACGCAACCAAGCACTATCATTATTATTATAAATTGCTTCATTGTAACCTAAAAGGGAAATCTATAAAAGCAAAATATTTAACTTAAAAATTGCTGATAAAATATAATAATATCGTTCATAATAATGTGGTGTTGAAGGTTTTTACCGAGAAGAAAGAAATATATTTATACAGTGAGCTTACAAAATCTATTGATCAAAATAACTAAATAAATGAGTTGATAATTTTGACAGATAAATTGAACAAATTTATCATAAAGACGAGACCCGTACTTTGAATACTTTGAGACTGCAAAACTTGCAATAACATTTTCATTATTAATTTAATAACATTTTGTCAGATTTAATGTTAATTTATTTGAAGAGGATTTAATGATGATTCCATCTTACACGAAAGTATTCGGTACATGGGCACACTAAAGTACTTGGTACATGGGCACACTAAAGTATTCGGTACATGGGCATAAATGTTGCAGAACTCTGCAAAGCATTTAATTAAACAGCTCTGCAAATAATTATTAATAGTGTGTGCATGTGCGTGGATATGTGTGTGCGAAAGTGTGTTAGTGCAGCTTCTCTTTGTCCTTTAGTTTATTCAGTTTTGAAAACGAACATCTTGTGAATTTTAAAGGACTTCTTATTTATCAAATCACAAAAAAAAGTAAAAAAACCCACGATAAACAGTTTTGTGTGAATTTGCATAGCCAACTATAGAGCACAAGTTTGTAAAAGTATTTCAAGTTCCTTGTCATATACTTTAAAAAAGCACCTTAGTCATTTGATGCATTATATTACTTTCTTCTACCTTCTACATCAGATTTTATTTCTATAAGTTGTTCTAAATTGGATCTTTTATATTATAATCCTCATAGAAAAATATTCTTTTAAGCTTTTATTATATTGATTAAAAAAGATCCTCTTTGAAACAATCATGAAATAACAGCAAATATCCTTCTTTTGGTACAGATTCTAATAGAGCTTGCTTAATACTTTGGTTGAACAAAATACTGCTGCGATTAACTAAAAAATGAAAATAAATGGGATTTAAGGTCCTGTGTAATTTAGGAATGTCTACTTTACTTTCATTTAAGCTCTGTCTTAATTCCATTTGCATTACAATTCATTTTGTAAATGGCATCAAGCTATGTTCACGATAATGCGCGTAGGAACAAAGTTTATTCTGGAACCATTTATACTCAAAAGATTCAACCAAAAAAAGTTTAAGATACAACCGAAATTTTTAACTTCATTATCAGCTCATCTTACGAGCTTCACAACGCTTTTTTTATGCAGAATTTTGTAAATATATTTTCAAATACTTTCACAAGTAATAAGTATAGGTTTGAAAAAAAAACAAAAAACAAACAAAAAATAGAAT
>QPEY01000099.1:507475-519884 GCA_014706445.1 Hydra viridissima | reverse complement strand
GATACTTCCTTAACGATTAAAAAACTTCCGTGACGTTGACACGGACCAGACTTAAGAAAATGAAACAAACCAAAAAAGTTGCACTTGTTTTGTCCGCTGCAAAATGGCACTTGTCAACGAAATTTTGCCTGTGTGCTGTTACTTGTCAGCTGATTGCTCATGTCATGGCATGCTATGACTTCAGACTCCTGAACTGTTTGCTGTGGTGGTATAGTTCGTTTCGTTTTTAAGACATGTAAAATTAGGAACACTTTTTTGCATTGTTCGTTGTTGGTTGCAAATGCTTTGTCCAATACTGTATATTAGTTTTTCTTTAACACGGTATTGGTTAATTTCAAACAATCGAAATTTTTTATTCATTATGATGTAATATTGTCACATTGGTAATATTGTTAAAAAAAAAATTTAAATTCAATAAAAACGGTAAGAATTATACTTAATATGATTGTGTACGACCATAACAGTTTATATTGAAACCACATGTGTTTTTTATATAAACTAGTATGAATAAAAAAAAAGTATTATTACAAACCTTTTAATATTTTTTTGGTGACGCTTAGAAATTTTTTGAAGATCCATTTTCATAAAAGAAATGAGTAGCAGTTGATTACGATTTAAACTTAATAAATGGCGCAACACCAATGTTGTAACCATAGCTATATTATCTAAAGCTGAAATAAGATAGCTGGTCAACGAAGCAATTTACTTGTATGCATTATTGTTTATAGGTGTAATTTTGAAATAACACTTGAAATGTACGCTTTGTTAAACTTTACGGACCATTTTACTATGGCCACCCCGAATTGAATATATTTTTCATTTTATCCGAAATGAAAGCTCATGTGAACGATTACGACTTTCATTCCGCTACGACTTTAACTTTTGTTTCGCACGAAATGAAATTCCATGTAAACGTGCTCTAACAAAAGTTTGAAATTTTTGCACAGTATCTCTGCCTTTTCATTTAATCATTCGTTATAAAGCCACTTTTGGTAAATGCGCTTTCTGTTGCAAACTATTCTTTATAAATCTATTTAGAGAGAAGTTTTAGAAAAAATAGTTTAAGGAATGTGCTAACACGGCGATCTTCTGTTTGACTTGTTAAGTAAATTTTTCGAGATCGTCCGTGTGTTTATCATTCGGTCCTATTTTTATAAGATTTTTCATTCCGTAATTTCAAGCCCTTCTTAAACAGGCCTCGACAGCTTATTTTCCATAAAATTAGCGAAGGCCGACTTTTTTACGGTTAAAATTATTTTTTATCCTTGCTTTAGTAAACAAACTTCAGAAACAAATAAAGAGCTTTATTAGGACAAAACATTTTGACTAAACTTCGGAAGCAAATATTGTAGGAATTTTTTTACGTTTACAAATAAGTTAATTACAATAAAAATTTAAAGAGTTTATCTAAAAATGAGTTAAATCTCATTTTTATAAGTATATATTTATTTAAGCTGCCTAACATTTGTAATACAAATAATAATTTTTTTGATAAAAACTAACAAATATGTTAACTTTATTTTATTAAAATTTTTTTGACTTTTCTAACTCAAAGTATTTTATTTTGAAGTTTAGCTTGTTTTGTTAAACATTCCTTCCCAAAATCAGAGTGTTTTTTACAATAATTGTTTTAAAAAGTGTTTGCCAAAATGCAGCAAACTTTTTTAGCACTTCGAACAAGCAATTGAAATTTACTATTGCAGTTAATAGAAATGTCAATTAAATCCTCTCTTGACAACGACGACGAGGAATTTTTACTATTGTGCAAATTAAATTTGTCTAAGAATCCAGATTTACCGTTTCGGAGTTATAAGCAACTTTGTTTAGAAATCATGCCTGATGATGAATGCAAAAGTGAATTTAGATTTCTAGGTAGTGATATATATCGCTTACTAAATGTACTTCAACTACCTCAAGAGTTTGTATGTTATAACGGGTTAAAAGTTACTCCGGTAGAAGCACGGTGTGTTTTTTTAAAACGGTTTTCCTACCCATGTAGACTACTCGATATGATACTCGATATATATATATATTAGGGTGTCCCACTTTTAACCTGACCAAAAAAAATTCAAATGCACCCTATCTCAATCATCCTTATTTGGTCCCAGGACACACCAAAAAAATTTTTAGGTCTCCAAGTCAACGGGTTCCAGTTGAAACCTAGCAGCTTCTGAGCTAGCCCAGCTCTTTCCTTCAGTTCTAAATGTCTATTTGCTATTGAAAGAATAACTAGCTGTGGGGTCAGGTACCAACTATGACGGACCAGGCTTGCATGGAGCAGCTTTCCCAGGGGACTATACTTGGATATATATAGCTTATTGCTCATCATTTCATAAGTTAGCTTAAAAGCATCCAAATCATGTGATGGAGCCTGGGCAGCCAGAGGAGACTTGAAAAAGTATGCTCCATAAAATGTGACAATAAAGTCAGTTGACAGTTCAAGCATATCTTCCTCACTATTATTCAACTTTAAATTAATTTTTGAAGTCAGCTGCATTGTAAGCAAGTATAGACAATCAGCCATGAACCTTGCTTGATGGTGGGCACCTGGTTGTTTGAACTGGAAACCAGGTACATGGCCACCAAGGTAAATGACTATTAGCTCACAAAGAACTTTATAATCTCCCCTTTGAAAGCAATCTTGTTTTAGGGCTGTTATGCAGAAGTTCTTAGTATCTAATACACTTCTATGAAAATCAGTACCTACCATATACTCCTCTCTTTCATAATTGAAAAACAGCAACTGATCAACATTATTTGCCCTTTCTCTAATTTCTGGCCAGATTTTTTGAAAATCTTTATATATTGCACGTGATGGAGATTTTGTTGAACCTTGAATATAATCCATTGCATGGGAAATATGTCTTTCAGATATATGGTGCCTTTAAATATCAATTTTTAAAAGTTACAAAATGTAATAATTTTGCAACAGTTTAGTGCAACAAACTTTTAAAATATGTTTTCAAAATATTTACCTACAGAGCAGCCAAAGCACAGATCTTTTAAGCACATGATCCACCAAGAACTTAATTCTCCCCTTGTATTCTTTTTCTATAAAAGAATCATAATTTCTACCACATTGTTTTAGTTTTTTCTTCACTTTTGAAATAAATGTATCTAAAGTAGCCTTTATTTATGTTCTCTTCGCTAATTTCTTCAGTTTAAATGATTTCGTAAAGTAAAATCCTTCCAAAATCGTAACTTATCCACTCCTGATTCACGTATATTCGGGATAAGATCTAATCTTTATTTTAATAATATATGTAAGAAACATTTTTGAGTACTTTATATAATTTTTCACTTTATACTGTTTAACATTTTATGTTATTACTTCTTTGACAATTATCAAATTAAGTTTCCTATAATGTTTAAATAAATATTACTTGTATATTCCAGGAAATACTGAAGTTGTTAAGTAGTGCTATTTCAATTATGAAGTACTTCTCGAATAATGAATCATTATTCAAAAAAAAACATTTTAACAAATTTTTAAATAGTATATGATGACAAAAATATGTTTCTTGTAACTATATTTGATATGTTAAAACAAGTCATACTATTAAAAAACTCAAATTCAAAAAATCAAAATGTCAATGAGCCCATAAAAACCTTGCTTCCGCTAAATATATTTTTCTTCAACAACTCTCTATACTGCAGATGACCGCAGCAATCCCTTTATATTCTAAAAGTATAAGTGTTAATTAACTGAAAAAAAAAAATATCTCCTTCGAACTCAGTGAGACATTTTTTTCAGCTGATATTTAAAATAAAAAAGTATGTATATATTCTATATTACTTTAGAAAATTCTTCGAATTTAAACAATAAAAATTAGGATGCAATTTTATTATCCAATATATTTGAAATATGTTAAGTCGAAAGATTATCTTAAAAGTAAATATCTACTTTAATTTAGATTAAAAGGTTTCTATTTTTGCTAAATAAAAATCTCTCGTTATTTAGATTTCTTTAAAAATAATATTAAAGTATAACTTCTTTTAACAATGCAACACAAAATATAAGCTTCATGAAAAAAACATTTTTATTTTTTAGATAAATAATCTTTTTAATTTAATGTTTTTAAAAAGTGCACTATATTTATAAAAAAGTTGTAAGGAGTTTATTTATTTGTTGTTTTGAGTCACAGTGAATCATTTTATGGCTGGAAAAATAAACTTTAATAGCAAAAAATTTTCTTTACTGCGAAAGCGCGAGTTAGATATTTATTTAATATTATTGATCTGCCTCGAAACGTTTCATAATTATCCGGGACACAATTTTTAAATTACGAGACAAAATTTATGTCCCGATTTATAAATTTATTCCGGGACAACCTTTTCCTTTGTGTCGTTATTTTTTTCCTGGAAATTTCTTGTCTTGTTACGACTGTCCCGGTTCATTTCAAGAAAACGATTCCGAGACGCAGGCGCTTAATCATTACAAAAAAAAATTATTATAATGGGCAATTACTAAAAAAACATAGCTACACTACGCAATGACAAAGTGAAATCATTAAAGGCCCAGAAAAATGTTCGATAGATCAAAAATAGGCAAGACAACTTAATTTCAGTGATATTGTGCGCAAGAAATAATACAAAATTAGTGTCCAGTAAAACTAATTTGGTAAAAATTGCTTTCCAATTTTCCAAAATTTTTCCGAAATCATCTAAGAGATAATTCAAAAATATGATTCGATGTGTTACTTTTTGTTTAAACTATACCATGTGAGAATATTCCTGTATTAAGAAATGGTGTGGCAAGTTGTTTGAAGGGTTCTACTGGAGACAGCTGTTCTTTCAAATGCGATGATGACTATTCATTAGCTACATCTTTAGAGTTTATTTGCCAATCCAATCGTCAATGGAGTGGAACGGTAGTCCATTGTCAAGGTAAACTTTTAGATTATCTTTAGTTGCATATTCAACATTATACTGTATTAAAGTTTGCTAGAAACTTTATTTTCTCTAACTGCCGCAATTCTTTTTTTGCTTTTAATGGTAAAGTAAAGCGCATTTGTCAACTCCCCCGATGTTCCAAATGTAAAGTAATTGTACCATTTATTATTTTTTCCAGCTTTACCATGTGAGAGGATTCCTTTAATAGTACTTTTGAGTGTAATGATGGTTTTTCACTTGTCGGTTGACCACAGCGTATTTGCCTTCCCAACCATCATGGAGTGGAACAAGGGCAAGTTGTTAAGGTAAACTTGTTTTGTTTGTTTTACTTTTATTTTATTTTATCATTATTTAATTAATTTTTTCTACATGCATTTAGTTTTTGAAACCCATATAAACTATAAACACTTTGCAAATATAAACAAGAGTTCTGATAATAGTTAGATCAAATTTACATTAAGCACAGAAAAGAATTTTTTTTAGTATCTCGTTGTTATTAAAAATATCAATTTATAATAAAACAAAAAACAAATTATTATACGGATAATTTATTATCACTAACAACATATAGATATATAAAAAGTAGAGAGTGAAAAGCGATACACATCCGGAAAATTGTTTGATAGATCTGTTATTTTTAATGGTATCTGTTTAAGCTATGCAATGTGAGAATATTTCTGTTTTTGCAAATAGTGTGGGAAGTGGCTTGCAACGCTCTACTGGCGACAGCAGTTCTTTAAAATAGTACCGGTGAAGTAAACTAGATTTTCTAAGACTGCCTATGTCACATTCCCAATTTGGAACATTTTTTTGATTTCATTTAAAGGGTTTTTAACGAAGCTAATGACCCACTCTGATAGTTGACACTTTGATATGTTTTTAATATCGCTGATGACCTAGTACATTTGAATGATTGCGAAATAAATTCATATGATTGATTGTGACATTAGTTCAGCTTCTGCACAATGTGTTTCTGACAAGATTTTTAAAATCACAAGTATTGGAAATATTTTATCCAAAAGAGAATATTCACAATTGGTTAAGCTATCCCAGTTTATAAAAGGTTCTTAGCTTTATGGGAACTTTTTCTTCTTAAACCACTAGACTTGCAATATTCGAATTTCTTGCTATCAGCTCCTAGCCTCTTAGCGTTAGGAGCAGTACCGAGTAAAGTTGAAACAATAAATAGATATTGCAATAGGTCAGGCTCTAATACCCGAAATTATTTTTTTGTAAAAATTGTCATTATTTTAAAATAAGCAGTCATCAAACAAATGAATGTAAGAAACTTAGAGCCTTATAGACTGTCATTTTACGAATTTTCTTTGCTTTTAGGTTGGTAAAGGCTGCTGGCTGTAATCCACGGTTGCAAAAGATGACTCTGCGACGTTTATCGAAGTGCGTTTACATGCTGGAGTCTGGTTTGAAGACTGTCATTGCAGAAGAGTTGAATAACGAGTTAAGAAGAACGTTTATGGTGTGACAGTAACTTACGATGGTTGGATTTCGTGCATTCAAGTCAATTAACTCTTGTTGACAGAACACTTAGGAAAATGGGAAAACAAACACATATGTTCCGAAGCAAACTGAACTCAATTGCTTATACTCTTCATATATTTTTAAAGAGACCAAGTGGGGAAGAAAAAAAGGCAAACTAGCACCTCGCTGTAGCTCAAGCGGTTCGACAGCTAAGCGAAAAGTTGACCGCCGACATCGTCCCCAAAACTCAACTTGTGGTTCCACAACTTCACCATCTTCAGGGATTTGCCGATCACATGTCAAGTGGTTTGGAAAAGAAGTTCGTTCTTCAATTCAAAACAGAAGTCAGCGCCAAAATAAAAATGTTTGGTTCCAGACAAGTTGTCTAACTGATTGCCAAATACTAGGCCCTTGTTACAAACAAAAAACCATTTTAAAAAACTATTCAAAATTTAACTGGCTGTAACTAATTTTGTGCAAGTTCCCGATCCAGCTTTAGAGGTGCCAATTGTCAAAAGTTACATTTAAAGTAGCTAAATTAATAAACGCTGCTTTTGATCATAAGTAATACAATCAGTTGCCAATAATAATAATTAAAAAAAAATGCAAGTAATTTAGAATAATTGCAAATAGTTGCAAAAATGAAATTAGTTTTAAAGATTAGACCACAAACTCTGTCAAAGCTTGTTAAAGTAGAAAAAGAATTTCTCAAAAATAATTTTTAAAACCATGGTTCTAAGTTCTTTCAATTTATTTTATTCTGAGAAATTCATGAAAAGAAACAGAATATCTCCAACTTTTGTATGTTTATTTTTAATAAAAGGTAGGTTGAAATTCCAAAGATACTAAATTTATGCTATCTCCATAGCAAGTCGTATGAAGTTTTAGTAATTTTTAGCAAATTTCGAAATTTAAAAAATTTTATGAAATTTCGGAACCCAGACGACGATTAAGCCAAAATGCAAAACTTAAAGTTTTCTTAAAAGGTATAAAGAAGAGAGAAGGCAGCAAGGAACGTGGAACTTTACCAACTTTATTAATGCGACTGCTGAAAAAGCAGAACATTTGCCCCAGGAAGATAAAGATTTTTATAACCTTCAGGTACCATTAAATGGTAGAACGGGCAACTAAACTGCAATTAAAAATACAAAAGAATTTCAAGCTAAAAAGCTTAAGGTAATTAAACCAATAAAAAGGATGAACTAAACAGTGAAGGTGAAGCCGAAACCAATTCCAACTTAAAGGTAAAATATTTATGCACAGAGAAAAATTAAAGTCATTCGGAATTTTCTTCATTTGCGCAAAATTAATATAAAACCTCTTTTAACAAATGAGCACTGAAAACATATATGTTTGCATTTTGATTTTTATTAAATAGCCCATATTATACAAATAAATTGTATAAAGGGATGATACTTTTTAAGAGTTGACAATTACATCGGTATTTTTTTGATTCTTTTATATAAAATTTTACGAAAAAACTCTAGGAAAGGGTTTTAAAAATTGTTATATCTTACGGAAGAAGTTCTCTCACTGAGTACTTAATCCATTTGATTTTTTTAGCTTTCCTATGCAGCTCTGAAGCTATTGAACATTCCAAAATGGAATTTCTCTAGATATATTTCCACTATACGTCCCGATTCTCAAAAAATACGTCATGAAAGTGAAGGAAACTTAAAAAAAAAAAAATCCAACAACTTCTAG
The DNA here is from genome assembly GCA_014706445.1 of Hydra viridissima. Classification (NCBI taxonomy): domain Eukaryota; kingdom Metazoa; phylum Cnidaria; class Hydrozoa; order Anthoathecata; family Hydridae; genus Hydra; species Hydra viridissima. The sequence goes on along the minus strand of QPEY01000099.1, from coordinate 511,808 downwards.
CGCATAATCTTTCAAACGAATTTGAAAGTTATTTCCTAGAACTTCGTGCAGCCCAAGGAGCTTGAGTCTACAGAGTATTTTTCTAATAGTTAGAATAGTTTCTAAGAGTTAGGGCATCAAACTAGGTACAGCAGGGGGCTCAAAAACCCTATCGATGACCCTGTAAGTATCATATTGTTAATAAAAAAACCAGACTCTGTATATAAAAAACGCAAACTGAGTAACATTCAGATCAAAGATCTAGAATTAAATACCATTTTTAAATGATTTATTCCCTTAAGACCATTGAACTCCTCTGGAAAGTTATAGATAATTGAAAGAGGAGGACATCGTGACACAACTACATCTACAATGTTAACTACTTGATAATATTGTATAATACCATCTAAAGTAAAAGTATATTATACTATGTTATAACTTTACCGAGTGAGTCAATATCTGCAGGTGTATGGTAAACTTAAAGTTAACTAGACAGAAAAAATAGCTTTATATAGATATGAATAATTCTTTTTGCTTTGAGTTTAGAAAAGCAAATATCCAAAAATATACAAAATAAATTTAAATATTGTTTTATACAAGTACTTGTAGCTAGAGAGTGTGAGCAGTACTCGTTTAAAAAATAGTCGAGATTGCTGTGATCATCTAAAAAAATCTAAAATAAAATGAAATTAATTTAAATTGGAAACTAGTTTAAAAAAAAGGCTCACACAACTTTAGGAGTCTTAAAAATAATAACAAAATATTTCATGCGAAATTAAATTTAAATTAAAAAAATTATTTTTAAGTAACTTATAGACAATACCTAAATGCAAATATAATGCAAAATTGCAAAGAAAGAATCAAATACCAACTCAAATGACTCAAAGCGATGTCAATGGCTAAATAAGGAAAAAAAGATGTAACTAAAAACGAGTTTTTACTCAAAATTATATAATAGTTTACCTATACTAGAGACTGAAAAACTCACAATAAAATATAAAATATAAAATATAATGCTAATTATCAAGCATCTGCGTATCGTTTTTTTTTTTATCGGAATCATACAAGACTCACATAACAATACGAGAAATGTCGTATCGTTATGTACCGATACTCGCCTAAATACATTCTCGTATCGGAATAAAATAACGAGATTTTTATGTATCATATCGGTAAAATATGGAGTCTATATAAAAAGTATCGTTACAACTCTTTATTTATAACTGATATTTTAGCGATGAATCGAAATGTTTATATTACTTTTTCAGTAATTAGAATACAAAACGATACTTAACGAGATATTGCAATACAGTACAATCTCTCTAATTCAAATTTAATGGGTAAAAATAAAAGTTCGAATTAGAGTGATTTTCGAATTATAGAAAGTTGACTTTTCTTTTGCGCATTTCACGCTGAAATTACAGTTAATCAAACTATGGAGGTTTTCGAATTAAAGAGATTCGAATTAGAGAGATTACACTGTATCAACTTAAATTAACATTTTTAATCTTTTTAACGATTAAATTAGTTTATTTTTAAATCTTGAAGCAGAAACAGCGCTAAAATCCGTGACACTAACTTGTCAACTTATTGGTAAGTAACTTTTAAAATACCATCATTTGTTTTACTTCTAGGAGTATCAACAATAGATGGCGTTATTGAGAAAGCACATTTTAAAGACTCAAGATAAAATAGCTGTACAATTTTTTCTAATTACTGTGTTGATATAAGTTTATGTTACTTATGAAATAATATTTTGCACTATTTTATATTGCATTTAAAAAACTTTGAGCTAATTCTTTGTATTTTTTGGTAAGTCTTGGGTAATGACTCAATGTTTTTTAAATGACTAACTCTTGACTGTATGTATAGTAATTTATTTTTTACTTAATTATAACTCTTCAAGTTGCAATGAATTGGCCGCCTCAGTACATGTAAAAGTGCTGAGCAGGCATGTTCGTGGCAGCTTGAGGCCTTATTATTAATAAGGGTCTGCGTATCATTTCATTTCCATGTTGTTATCATACCGGTATGATATGGGAAAAAGAAAGTGTCATCGGAATGATTACGACGTAAAATCGTTATAAAAATTTTAACCGGTATTGTATTTAGTTTAAATCTCAGTATATACCGGAAAATCGCAATATTATTGTATTACTTTCTTTTTAGAGTTTTTCAACATTAACCTTAATCATTGTAAAAAATTCGGGAACTGGCAATACAGATGACTTCCAGCGAATACAGATGCATTTTAATTTGTGTTAAATTTTTTTTTAGTAGTTTAATACAAATCACAGTTTGAGTTCAAATCCGTCACAAAAATGCCACGCCAAAGAGGAAAGGTTTGGAATCATTTTGAAGATGAATTGGTTGGAGAAAAAGTTCAAGGCAAATATATTGAAGTGAGTTTAGAAAAGTGCAAGTATTGCAAGAAGGTCTACAGAGTTAACGACAGTAACACTGCTGGTATTAGAGGACATCTTATCCGAGAACATGCAACCATTTTCACTGAACTGGAAAAAGCTTGCCATAACAATAAAAGAACGTCAGATCAAGCCTTTGAACAGTTAGAAGATATTTATGATCACGAAGAACAGTATGAGAGTTATCATGGTGAGAAATCTCCAGTACTGCTGAATCGCAATATTAATAGGAGAGAACTTGTCGGCCCTTCAACTGCTGACAGACCCAAGACTCTTATGTCAACCTGGGTCAAGTATAAGACAAATGATCCCCTACAAAACAGAGCTGACTTTGAGATAATGAAAGGCATAGCAGGAGGCAATCAACCCTTCAACATTGTAGAGCAACCCTGGTTTGGAGACATGATAGGATACTTTGCTCCAAAGGTTGTTGTGAAGTCATCATAAACTTTCTCCAGATTTAATTTAGTAAAAAAATTTTAAAAAGTTAATGGCAATATCTTGTCTTGCACCTTATTTAATTTTAAACAAACTACAAATACTAAGCTAAAACATACAAATACAAAATAAAATATTGCCATATAACATACTCTTAATTTTTTGTTCTTAAGATTTTTGCCAAGGTATCAGACCAAGTAAAAACCATTCTTATAAGTTGCGATTAATAATTTCCGGATTAGCACCAAGTTGTTATACTACTTTTACTAACATTTTACTAGGTTTTTTACGTCTTTAAACTAACAATCTAGTAATTTATATTATCAATATTTATTTTTAATACAGCTATTCACGAAAGTTTAAACGATTGCAAAATTTTTATCAAGTATGTTTGGTTTTTGTTTAATAAAGAAAAACTGTAAAATGATATCGACTTAATTTTTTTTTATTTATTAAAGAAAAAGTAATTAGCTTTAAATTGAATATGAACATGTTATAAAAATTCTAATATTAAGTTAGAAAAAAGCTATTACAAAAAATCTTATAGGAAAAATATGAAGCACAAAAGTTTAAACGAATTGCAACATTCGAACAAAAAATTAAAAAAAAAGCGAAATTAATATTTGAAGTGTCCATCTTTGTTTTTATAGCAAAGATAAACTCGTTTATGAATTGATTCAACTAATTTCATGCACATAACGCGAGGTACCTTCAGCCAGTACTCATTTAAAAGTTGCTTTAAATGCTGAGTTGATTGAATTTCATGGTATGTCAGTTGATTGTCGATCCAAGAGCAAGTATTTTCGATTGGGTTGAGATCTGGTGATCTAGGGCACCAGGGCATCACTTTGAACTTTTTTTTCAAAAAATATTCTTTGATTGAGTGTGCTGCATGAGCTGAAGCCCCGTCTTATTGAAAGATAAATTGCTTGCTTCTTCCATACAAGTGTCTGATTGATGGAACTAAACACGTTTCCAATATGTTCTTGTAGGTTTATTGACTAATTCGGCCTTCAAACAGCTCACAGAAGCCTATACCTTTGTGAGAAAAACATTCCCAGATGCCAACCGAACCTCCACCGCCTTGTCGACGATGCTGCAAAAACCAGTCTGAATATTTCTCAGTTGCAAATCTTTTGACATAGATTCTTCCCTTGCAGTTTACAACTTGAAAGTTAGCTTTATCACTCCAAACTTTTGCCCACTGTTCTACAGACCAGTCCAGCCTTTCTTTGGACCACACTCGTCGTTTACGTTTATCCGTGATTGAAAGAATAGGTTTTTTAGCAGCTATGTACGTTCCAATACCTTTGTCCGACAATGTTCGTCTCACGAGCTCTCTGCTAACTTTTGGATTATTTTTTGACTCATTGAAGATTTGTGCTAGCTTTTTGTAGCTGAGTCTGGGGTTTTCTCTGCTCATTCTGAATATACCATTTTTGTCACGGTTACTGAGTTTGGATGGTCTCCCAGTACGCGGCATGTCGGAGACG
>QPEY01000099.1:466941-493677 GCA_014706445.1 Hydra viridissima | reverse complement strand
ATATATATATATATATATATATATATATATATATATATATATATATATATATATATATATATATATATATATATATATATATGTAATGTAATTGATGAAAACAAATTCTTCTCTTAACAATATATTTGTTAAACTAACAAATATATTGTTAACAGAAGAATTTACTAATTGTTTTAGTTACTTGGTGGAGTTTGCACAATTTAATTTTTAACCATTAGAAAACAGTTATACAAACTTTATTAATTTTTGACTGTTGGTACATATCCCAGAACAGATTTATTGAAATACTTATAAATATACAATTAATAACTTCACAGAATTTTGTTTGTTTGTTTGTTGAAAATTAATTGCAATTGATTTCTTTTAGAAATATGCACCTTTAAAGCTGTTTCGATGTTTTTCCACAACTTGAGCAAGTTGTTCTCTCTCTACTGGATAAAAATATTTGTCTTTGATATCTCCTATAAGTTTGATTCCTCGCTCTGCAATATCGTTGACACAAGAAAGATTGCATACAAATTTTTTTGCGGCGTTAAAGTCCTCGAATTTGTTTCAATGTTCTGATGGAACGTTTAGCCATTCTTGGTGTCTGTTTAATTTTAACAAATGAAAAAGCAATCATGACTTTTTTCTAATTTAAGACGATAAAAAAGGTTTTTCTCCGTTGCACCAAATAACAATTGGAGTTTTCGGTTAAAATGGAGTAAATACTTTAGGTCTTGGTAAGTTTATCAGTTTCTGACCCATCATAGTCTTTTCTGCAAAACTCACAGAGTCGTCGAACAAGGAAAAGACTACTAGCTCCTGAGATAAGTATCCAAGGTGTCTTTCAAAAGACTTAATGGTTTCCTCTGCACTTTCAAGGTCGATTGATTTAAATTTCTTTATTAAATAAAAGAAATGCAGGTCATTAGCTGGAGCAGCAAAATTGAAGAGGGTACTTTGCGTAAAAAAGACAAATTTACTCAGCTATCCTCTCAACCTTTCTTGCTTCTTCATCAGTAAGTTCAAAAGTACGAGATAGTAGGAATATTTTTGTTTAATAAATGGCTAACGACATCCAGCTGATCTTGCTTCGTGAACTGATGATTTAGAAAGTGTATCATCATTTAAAGCTGCTCCACCTAATGCTTAAGTCTTTCCCAAAATAAGTAACTGTTGTCTTTCACTAAAACTGAATACATCAGCAACTCTACACGTTTCTTTTAATTGTTCTCTTTTTGAAATTTTTGAACTATTGTTGTCTCAAGAGAATTAAGACTTAATCACTTCCTTATATGTAATTTCACAATATTAAATTCATAACGAAACGAAAGTTTCGATATTAAAATGTTTGAAATGTATTGGAATAAGAGTAACATAGCTAAATTATGTTACGCAATATCTGTGGTGTTTTAAAACAAATCTCTTGTGGGATAAGTACAATAAGTCTTAAATTAATAATTTTTTGTAGAATTATTCCTTAGTGATTGCTAAATAAGTTGTGTGAACCCCATTAAGAAAAAACAACAGTTTGTTAGTAAAAACTTTGCGCAACACTTGCGCAATACATTACTTAAACTTCCAATTTCTTGTGGGGGATGCAAAATTCGTTCTAAATTCGAAACTTTTGGTATTTGGCGTTTTTAGATAATATTTCATCATTGGTTAAAACCCCAGTTAAAACTTCAAAAAAAAGTTCAAAATGGATCACCCTAGTGCTGCACATAGGCAGCACCAAAAACTAGATAAAACAATTATTGTGATTAACACTAACTCTAGCTATAGTTTTGGGCTATAACTAGAAAAAGGAATGTCAGTGTCAGTGCAGGGACAAGTAAAGAGCAGGAGTTTGCAATATTTCTTTCAGCTATGTATAGAGTACTTTGGAAAATATTGCAAAATTGGTGGATAATAAGTAGTGGACGGAAATATTCGGCTTCGGCCGAAATTTCGGCCGAAGCCGAAACCGAAATTTTTGCGTCAGCAATTTTTTACTTTTCCTGTTTCGGCCGAAATTTCGGTTCAAACCACAACCGAAATGAACCGAAACTTTTATAAGATTTTCTTAAAGTCTCGATAAATTTTTTTTAATTTAGAGTGGGATTATGACGATTTCCTAATTGTAATCGTTTGTTCGTAAATCAATTTTTAATTATAACATTTGTTGAAGTTTTAACTGAAAATCACGTTACATAATAGATTCAAGTTACTATTCTCAAATCATTCTATAAATGAGTTAACATTTAAGTTAAGTAATCAAAATCAATAATTTCATCAAAAGTTTCTCAGTGCTATATTTTACAATGGAAAATAATCGAAAGAAAAGCTATTTGTGGAATCATTTTACAGTAGCAGCTAGTGATTCCAAATACGCAGCTTGCAATGTCTACAATTTGAAAATATCTCGTGGATCGCATCACTTAGCGGACTTTTATCACATTCAAGAAGTTGCCACCCACAGCTTACTCTAAAAAATCTCCTAACTGAAAAAGCAATACCCACAACTACCGACAATCCTGAAAATATACCAGCTTCAGATCAACTTGAGCCTCTTACAATTAAAAAAAGAACAATACCTTTATTTGACATCAGATCAAAACGACAGAGGACTGAAATGTTGCAATTTACAATGCCTGGCTGGGTTGACAACATCTCAAAAAATGATTCAAACTCCGAAGAAGGTCTGAAGTTTCTTAGATATATATTGTCTGATTAAAAAAGAACTTTTTTCACTCCAGAGTGCTGTAAACTTGATAGAAAAATGTCGAAAGCTTTAGACTCATGCTTCTTTTTCAAATTCCTTCTTTTCTGAGCATTACAACCACCAAGAGCTTCAAATGAACATTTTTGACAGGCTCGGACTCAAAAATGATGTCCCAACACGCTAGAGTTCAACTTATTACATACTTTGAAAGAATTCTGTACTTGAAATCAGCAATTGCTACCACACTGCTAATCCGTCCTTCCAGCGGCACTGAGTTCACTGTACAGGATTGGAACCTGTGTGAAAAGCTGGTAAACATTTTAGCGATTTTCGAAGAAGCCACAAAATTACTCTCTGGAAAGGATGCTTGCATCAGTGCATGTATTCCAACTGTAAAAACTATCCTGAAGTCATTGAAGTTCCCTCTGATAACGAAGAAGTGATGGCCATGAAAAATGCTTTAAAGAAAGTAATCGAGACAGGTTTTTTTAACTTAGAAACCATTGATCATTTTGCAACAGCAACACATCTTGATCCCAGACTCAAACACCACTTCTTTAGATCCCAAAAAACCTTTCAAGCTGCTAAATAACAAATTTTTTTGGAATTAGACAGTTCCATTTTGAGCCAAAATGAAACTACTTTTGTGATGAAAACTACGGCTATTGAGAACACTGGGTTTTCTTCAATGATGCAAAGTATTATTGCACAGCCACAAAATACAAGGTCCAAAAATCCAACTTCCAAATTGGCAAAGAAAGTTATAAACGAGTACTTAGAAAGCCCAACATCTTTATGCTGTTTAAAGTTTTGGAAAGAGCATGAAGAGAAGACAACATTAAAAGCAAAGTTTGGTTTGGCAAAAGTGGCAAAGAAGTTCCTTACACCTCCACCAACATCTACCGAAGTTGAAAGGTTGTTTTTAACTGCCGGAGACATTCTTTCAAATGAAAGAAATAGACTTTTGCCAGAAAACATGGAAAAAATTTTATTCTGCAGAGAAAATATTTCAATTGTTAACTTAAGATATTAAAATGTCTAGACATATTCTACTTTTTTTTTGACATATTGTAATAGTAACGTAAAATAGTTTTTTTTTTTGCTTTAACTCGGTGATCATAAATGGTTTAGGGATTTTTAATATTTTCTTTCAAATTTCGGCTGTTTCGGTTTCGGCTTCGGCCGAAATTTCAGTTTCGGCTTCGGCTACGGATTTACTGAACCGAAATTTCGGTACTTTCGGTTTCGGTCGATCACTAATAATAAGTAAAAATGGACTTCATATTTGAAAGCAGCGTAACCAGTTAAGTATTGAGCGTTTACTGCATCACACATGACACTAGTTTCTTCAAAAAATTTGAATCAGCACTAAATTATAGAGCATTTATTCTGTGATGAATAAGTATCAAATAATAAATGAAGATTTGATTTTACGTTAGCTCCTCTTTCTGAAGTTAAATGTTTTTCTAACTTAGAAGAATAGGAAATCAGGGCTAAAGATGCTTCATGAGATTCTCTAACAATAAGTTTCCAATCAGATGTAAATAAAAATTTCATTTTAATTTTTCTGGTCATGAATTAATACCTTGAATTTTTTTGGTTGTTGTACAGTATTACTTGAATTTTTTTGGTTGTTGTACAGTAATACAAACAGAATGCCACATAAATTGTTTGATTCAATTATACAGAGTAGTTTTTCAATTAAATCTCCATTAAAATATTTTTATAAACAGTCTCTGTGAAGCATTTAACAAAGTTAACTGAAGAAAAAATAAATTTGTAAAATACCTTTGTTTTGCGAAGACTTCCGACCCGATGATTGTTCTTAAAAATTGTAAAAAATTTAAGTAAAACAAAATTCCACGCTGAATAATGTCCTATTTAAACTTTAGATTTAAATTTGTATGAAAAACATTAATCCATTAATGAAAAAAGTCACACCTATGTTTGCAAAAAGCCTAAAATAGGAAATATTATAATACAAATAAAAGAAAGATTAAATATTGATTATATTAAAAAGGACAAAAAAAGAAAACTCTTTGAATCATTTTTTATGTAATTTATATTAAGTTTGATTGAAATGAATAGTTTTCCGGCACTTTTAAGATTACTTTTACACAATCCACAACATGAAAAGTAAATGTGCGTTAAAAGATTTTATATTCAGGTCATGAGAAAAATTCCTGAGGAATATGAAGATAATCTAACTTTACCTGTAAAAAGATTTTATATCTATTTCTTAATATAAATTGTAAAATTTGAGAAAGGTTGAGCTGGTATACTGGGCGATTTATCAATACGAAGGCTAATTAACGAGCATCAAAAACTTAAGACTTTGAGATAGCAATACCGCGCATACACCAACAATACCGGGCAAACCGTGCATTCACTAACAAGCTTGGAATATGTAAAATATTGTAATGAGAGAAAAGTGAAGTGTAATAAACTCAAAAATACCAAAGTTTAAAGATTTATCCTCAAATCTTAAAAAAGGTTTCTCTTTACAGAACTTGCAGCCCATAACAAGTAACAAAAATATGGTTCATGAGAAATTAGATATTGAATGATTGTGAATTCCTTATTTTTGAGACAACGGGAAAAATCACCTTTGGCCTTGAGAATATCTTGAGGATATTTTGAGGAACTCTCCTAATGCTTGGTTTCCCAATTTTATGAACATTCCAAATACCATTCTCGAAATAATGCTATAAACACTCTACAAATGGTAGAAGATGCCCTGTTTTTACAATATTATTAAAAAATACTGATCTTGATGTAAAAGAATTTTAAAACTAAGTTGTTGGCTGTTACTTGCACCCATAAATTTATCTTAAGTCTACTCAATATAACTTTGTACATAAATTGTCTCTTAATACTTGATAAAAGTACGCATTTCATATTCATGCTTTTAATATTGATAAACTAAATTATAAAATGTGTTTTAGCAGAAAGATTTACCAGGATATGTAAAACTTGACAAAAACAGAAAATTAGGGATCCAAAAGTTATAAAAGTTAATTTGAAAAGTACATAAAGGTTCTTTTGAAAACTATTAACATTTGATTTTCATTCTTTAAAGTATTAAGATTAAAAAAGTGAAGCCCTAAGAATGAAAAGTGGAAATATTACAACTAAAAAACAAAATAACAAACAAAAAGTTTCAAAATGACTTTTTAAGTGCCACAAATATTTCTTTCTTAAAAAGACTGATTTGCATTTTAAATCTTAATCAACTTGATATTGTTATAGGTCGGGTAAGCATAAATTTTCAGAATTTAGCTACTAGCACTCATCATCACTGCATGAATCTGACTTTTACATCAAATTCAATAATTTCTTCAGTAATCTCCACCCTCCAAATCCATCATACCTGCATGCTATGTTATACATTTTCTTAACATTCATATAAATTTTTTTTTGTTGGAACAATGAAAAAAATATCAGTAATTGTATCATGGGCATTTTTTTTAATAACAACTTAATATTTTGGAGCTGAGAAGAATAAAATGATAGAACATTTTTGTTCTATCAAACATTTTGCGGTCAAGTATCGTCAATTTCCTCTTAAAATAAAGCTAATATTCCCGATATCTATCCTTAAGAAAAAGAAATACATTATGTAACTTATTTTGAATATTCTTCAGGCACAGCTTGAGAGTCCCCCGATACTTTTACAAAAAGATTTGCCTTGCATGGAAGAAAAATATACCAAATGAGCATTTAAATCAAAAGATTTAAAATTCTTTAAAGATTTTAAATTGTCTTACACGTTCCTTCAGAAAGTAAAACTAGATTTATCAGTTAGATTGTTTTGTTTTATCCAGCTCTTGAATTTAGGCTGCGAGGTAATTATGAATCCTCCCTAAATGGTTTTGACTTTCATTTTATTGTTTGGCCGTGATGCAAGTACCCCTATTTATTTTATTGTGTAAATGAATTATATGAAACTTAACAGTTTGTATCTATAGGTAAAAAAGCTCAGTAGGCCGTATTCAACAAGCTTAGTCTCATGACTATTTTTTTTAGCACGTGAAACATAACATAGTTGAAAGCGAAAAAGATTTTCCATTACAAAATGTAATTTCAAATAAATATCCACAATTCTGGAGTTGCTAACCATGGTAACTAACAGTTGTACAACTTTTAACCTTTGTACATTTAGTGAAAAAAAATCAATTTTAAAAGTACTTTTACAATAAAAACTTTCACATTCTTCAATTTGTTCTAACGGAATGCCATTGTACTTTCCTCCTAAAGTATATAGAATACAAAATCGTTTTCTTGACCTTCGAGGGATACTGTCTATGATTGAACATTGTACAATATACTGTCTATATTGGTGTATCGTGACCAAGTTTCCTATTCAGTTACTTTTCCTAAAGACATAAACTTAATTCAAATAGTTCTTAAGTAACGCTGATAAATATCGTCGAAATTCTTTCGCTGCTATTAAATTTAAAGGCTTTTTAAATTGTAAATCTAAGTTTTCCAAACTTGAATAATTTTTTATTGACTTTGCCGCACAGGTACTTTTTAATATAAACCAGATTTATTCATTCCTTATAAATGCTTTAATGTTTTGTTTTTTCTTTTCATGAGAGAATTTTTTACGGATTTAAAAACCTTAGTCATTTAACATCCTATTTGTTTCCATTGACAAATAAAAGTTAAAAAAGTTAAAGAATCATACCTGCGCATGCAACCAAGCTATTACAAGTTCTAGTTTCTTGGGCATTTCCAACACAGCCCCCACCCATACTATCGCCAATGCATAATCTCGCTCTATACTGAGATGGTGAATATTTAATATTACTTTGACAAGTCTCTGAACAGTCATTCCATTTTTCCCATTCGTCGTATGTACCTGATTTTTTCCGAAATAAAGAATTATATACTTTTTTCTTATCAAAATGAATCGTGAATAAAGTATGAAATAAGAACGCATTAAACTAAAACTAACAAAAATGCCCATTGAAAAGTAGTTGCCGGAGGCTTTAAAAAGTTGAAGAGAATAAAAAACTACTTAGCCAAGAAAAAAAACTATAATTGAAAGATTAACTAGTACATCTTAAAAACAGACAGAAATATTATCGTAGTAATATTTAAAGAAGTATGAACAAAAAAGACACGTTTATAATTTCAAATGGTAAACTAAAAAAATGATTTAGGAACCTTATTCAATGTAGAAAAAACGTCTTACCTTTGCAAGGTACTTTGCCGGAGCACGGTTCCTCTTCCGATCTCGTAAATCCAACACATCCAGTAAAACTAGGATTATATGTTGAAAAGCCAACACATGTTCTCGTCCGACTCTGCATAGCAGTTGATGCAGCAGAACACATCAATGGGCAAAGGCTCCAAGCGCTCCATTCCATAATATATCCTTGATATAAATGTTTAGGTATAAAAACACTCGCCAAGTTGATTTACAACCCCAAATATAAATCATTACTGCATATTAAGTTTTTTCTCTCATTCTATTTATACCTTACTTATCTCACTTTCTTACTTAAAGGTTGTAATAATCTAATCGTGAGGGTTAAGTTCTTCAGTTATTCTAATGTTTTACTATTACTGATTAAATAAAAACTTCCTTTTTTAAAAATAAAAGAACATTTGGATTGATAACATTTACCCAGCTTTTCCTAGTGTACAAAGCTTACAAATGGAGAGAGAAATCTAGTGATCAATAGCAAAACAGTGCTATTAAATTTTTGTCTTGGTTTTTAAATGTTAGAAAAAATGTAATAGAATTGATAATGCGCTTACGTTAAAAAAAAAAAATAAAATAACAATATAAAAATAATCTAACCCTGGCAAAAGAAACAACACAAACAAATGGAACATGATATTAAAATGGAAAATAACCCAAAAATATTGTCACAGTTGTTTTAGTTTTAAAAAAACAACACAACAGAATTATTCCATTTGAGGAATATTTTTTCAAACAATATCAGACCTATTTTTTTTTTTTGGAATTATTTAATTTATTACTTTATTTTTTAGTAAAATTGTTTTTTGATATATAATACTAATTTAAAATATAAAATGTAACTCTTTTGAAATAATATGCACTATAAACATTTGCAAACACTGTTTTTATTATTAGACTTTTATCCATGATTCGACATATGTATAAAATTTTTTAAAAAAATCAGTCCAAAATTTCATTTCCCTTTGATTCTCTGAAGGTATTTATTGTGAATTCTTCAGCTCCTTCTTCTTCATTGCTATTTCGTACCTTTTTCCCAATGATCATTTTTTAGAAGGGAAATGTTGAGAAGCACAAAAGAGGATATTAATACAACTATGGAACTTTGCAGTTTTTATTGTAAGGGAATGTTAACTCTAGAAAATCGTTTTTTTTTATTAACCCAAAACAAAATTTAACTTATATGTGTGTACATCGCAAGCTGTAATTGTATTGGATTTCACATTCAATTTTTGAGCTAGAAAAAGGTGTCAATAAATATTACGTATTATTATGTCATTAACTAATACAAGGATAGCCAGAATCACCTATAACATGAACTTGTTTACAAGCATCTAAAACTTTTTTAATAGCTGAGTTAGTAAAAACTCGTCAATCATGAACACTTCCAGACGATTGAACATTAGCATAAATATTTCTTTTGACGCTCCTGCAATGACCAGGCAATTCAAAGAAAAAATCCCAGGCTTTTTTTCCACAAGGATTTATTATAGGAATATATGTTCCACCAATTGCTCCTATAGATCCTGGGAATCTTTGAATTCGGTAAAATCTAAACAGTGGTTGACAAATATAAATATTTTCTTTATGAAAGAAAATTTTAAAGTTTGTAGGAAATAGCGAAATGCGAGTTTCCATGAAAACTTATAATCACTTTTGCTGAATTATCAAAGATTCAGCTTCTAATGGAAACTGTAATGATAATGTTAGGATAAAATATTAAGTTAAGAAGAGCCGTCATAGACTAATATTTCAAATAGCACTTCATGTTTGATGATCATATTAAGCCAACAGGACAAAATGACTCAAGGTATAACGTGTTCAAAAGTACAACAGGTTCCCTTATATGATTATTTTATTTGTTGTTGTAAAATAGTGTTGTTTAAAAAAATAACAAAATCTTCAATAAGAAGGTACCATTGCCTAATATCATTTCTTAAATATCTACTCACTTGGAATGAACCAGTAACATAAAATCGAAATGTAGTAGCCAGTTGTCGTACAGATGAAAGTGGGCACCCTCGATTGTTTATATTGTTGTTAAAAATGTCATTAGCTAATATAAAAAGGTTTTTTTTTGAAAATATGTATTGCCTTTTAAATTCTATATTGCTGTAGACTTCCGAAGGATTAGCTCTGTTAATTAAAAAACTTCGGTATGTGATTTGGCATATTTCTTCTTCTTCTTTTTTTTTTTCTTCTTCTTCTTCTAAAATCCAGCTCATAGTAGTTCATTTTTAAACCTTTTAAAACAACTTTTTTTTTTTTTAATATTTTATAATATTATAACTACTTCTTCTCATGACTCTCTTTTACTCCTTTTACACATATCACTTGTTTGTATTACTGCAACGGTTTATTAATAAATCGAATTTGTTTTTATATTATATGAAATTAAAGTATTAGAAATATTAATTAAAGTTCCACTTCAGGTTTTGAAGTTTGAATTCAAATTTGAAGTTCGGTTCTTGCATTCCACCCTGAAGCACGTCGTTTATTTAGAGTAAAACAGTGTTGTGTTATTATGCGGCATTAGCGAATCACGTGTAGTTAACTAGCCATCTTTCTCAACAACAAATGTTAACGAACGTTCAGATGTTCCTTCACTTGTTTTAAGTGTTTTATTTTATAGCTGGGTTATTGTTTAACAAATTTAAATTAAAATATCAACTAAAAAATTATTAATGTTAGAGAATATGCAATTACTTGGTTTCTAGTGAAAAATTATGTTCGTAGCTGAGAGCCGTAGCCATTTTGTAAATGTTGATTCTTGTTCGTAAAAATTGCGCATCCGTATAATAACAGCGCTACAAAACGACTGTGGAAGAGAAATTGATAAAAGCATTATCAAACACTACAAGTAGGATAAGAAAGTATTATTTGTTTTTTATAAAAATAATGAATAAAAGAGTGATAATAAGTACATACTAATAACGCATATTAAAACATCTTGTATAATAAAATATACTGAGGATGGCAAACACAAGCTTAGTCCTTTAACAATGAAACATCCCCAGAAAGCCTCCCGTTAGAGGTCCAATGCTGGCCCAGTCACGCTTGCGAAAGCGGCAGGATGCCGGAATTTGATAACTACCCAGTATCAAAATGGCAAATAGGCCAGCATCGTTAACCAGCACATGCACGGGATCATTATCTAGCTCTCCTTTGTAATTGTATGTTAACTGTATGTAAAAGCAAGCACTGACCCGTTACTTTTAAAGAATATACACCCAGACAACCTCCAGTTAGAGGCCCAATGCTGCCCCAGTTTCACTTGTGATAGCGGCGCGATACTGGCAATTGATGACACCCCAATATCAAAATGGCCAAAGGGTCAACATCGCCAGCCAGCATTGGGCTGGTATCATTTTACAACACTCTTCCGTGATCGTATGCCAACACTGACCCGTTACTTTTAACCAATATACATACACTAGCATGCTATTATTAGCCATTTCTGAAGAAAACGTGATATCGCAGAAAAAGCAAACACAAGAATAAATATTTTTTGATATTTATACCAATTCAAACTAACAAAAATTGATAGTCCAGATATTATTGATAATTAGAAATAGTACTATTTATTCAACAAACTTTTTTAATTCTTCCCGAGCTCTCCGTCCACCATTTCGATCTCCTTAAAGCTGAAAATACTCTTCAGCCAACGCTCAACCGCTTCGCTTGAAGCTCCCGAGTTTAAATGATTTATTTTTACAGCACCAAAACACAAAATTTAACTTTAATGTATGACTACATTGCGTGTGTGTGTGTGTTTCAATATATATATATAAATATATATACATATATATATATATATATATGTATATATGTATATATATAAAGTTAAATTTTGTGTTTTAGTGTGTTTTGTGTGTAATTCTGTGAACCATTTTATTCCAAAATATGGTTCATTACCTATAAAGCAAAATATTATCTCCTTTGTAAAGTGATTTAAAAAAAACTTAACTTTGTATTATTTTAGACAGCATTGCGCCACTGTTTCAAGCGCAACTGGGCCAGTATTGGGCCTGTTACGGGAGGCTGTCTGGGTCAAGACGCTCAAAATAAAATATTGTAGTTAAAATAAAACTAACCTGTAATTATGTTTTAAATGTTAAGTTGTTTAATCAATCATGTCTTAAAATATAAGTTCATTAAAATGTAATAAAGTTTAAATTATTAACTTTGTAAAAAATATTACATTGTTTTTATTCAATAACTTGATTATTGCCATATTTCATGTATGCTGCTATGAGGCGGGGGCTTTTTATAATTTTCAAATGTGATGCAGGGCTTTTTATATGTTTCTAATGTGTATATTTAAGGGAATCGGGATGGGGTTTTGGAGTTTCGTATAGGTTAGGAGGCTCGGGATAGAGGTGTAAAGGGATATGGGGAAGCCTCTTGGTTCTGTGTAATGGGAGCACTCTGACTTGTTGTTATTAACTCGCGTACTCTTCTTTACGTGCGAATTTTTGTTTAAACTCTAATAATAACAATCCTTTTTTCTTTAATATACTGTAATTGTTAATAAAAATCTCTCTACTTTAAAATTATATAAATACAAATTCTTATAAACTCCTTTTGTAAAGTCAAACTTCCGGTCTACTAATATTCCGTAGAACCTAAAACATTGTATCAACTCTTCTTTTTGTAATACTTGAAATTCTGTCTTGTATCCCCTACTTTCGTATCTCCTGACTGACTACTGGCTGACTCTCATTCACCGACTAAATCCAACTAACTCTTTTTTGATTCCAAATTCAATTCCTGAATTGCTTTTCTGTTTCGTATCTCCCGTTTTTATATTGGTTGTAATGTTTTGGGCGTTGGGGTTTTTTCATTTTTTATTCGTTATTGTGTAAAATATTAGTTAACAGCTTTAGGTGGTTATATTGTTATAAACGGCATCTTGTTTTACTTAGAATTAGCTTCCACACACTTCAGTGGTTTTCAAAAGAATATGGTGATTTTTAGAGATTACTTAAATTATTTCCATGCTTTTTAAATAAATGTAAAAAGAAAGAAGAGAGACTTTTCAAATACATCGCATAAACAAAATAAAAATAAAAAATAAAAAAATTACTTTGGTATTGAAATCAATCAAAAAAGAGAATCTGGTCAAAACTATGATAATAAAATTGTGCTAAATATGTAAGGTCAATAATTAAACGTTAGTCCTGAAAATTTTTACTCGCGTTGACCAATAAAAATTACAAATAAACTCGAAAAATAAATCAATTCCTAACCTTTATTTAAAGAGATATTTTTATTAGTAAATTTTAGCACACCAGAAGCAAAACATGTGCAGAAAATCAGTATCACAAGAAGTCAAATGGCAAATAGTCTATCCAAATTATATGATATGTATCTATCCAAAGATAGCACAAAAAATCAACCAAAGTAGAGATTCGCTAATGTGAGTCCAAACAACTCTGAAAAATAAAAACTTTCAAATCATGTAAAAGATTCACTAAGAGTTGGCATGCCTCCGAAACTTAATTCTAGGGATCAAAATTTATTGTATTAAAGGCTAATGGAAAATTTTAGCTAAAGAGAACTGTCAGCTGAGTTTAGTAACAAGGCTGGTTATATCGGTGCTAGTTATAGTACAGTTAGAAGACTTTTTAATAGAAAAGGTATCTATTGTTATGTTGGTGGCAGAATACAGCATCATCTTTAGTGATTAAACGAATTTTGAGGTGGTTAATCGTGAATCAATATTGTTTAAAAATTAGCTTCATTGAATTAAAAGGAATGGTCTTGTGTACCAGCTGTAGAAAGTGGTGGCCTCTCGATAGGTAAATGGTGATATAATTCTCATAAGGAGATTGTTTTTCAAAATATTTATACAGGGAGAATTAACCAGTATTATTACAAGGAGATTTTATAAAATAAGCTTTTACTTACTGCTAGATCATTTTTTGGAAGGCCTAAAAACTGAATTTTCCACCAGGACAGCGCAACGTCACATTCTGCCAACTCGCTGAAAGAGTGTTTTCAAAAGTAACATATTACTCTGTTACCCTGTCCAGCTGATCTGAACACCATCGAAAAAATTTAGATCATGAATGGACAAGAAAATTATCAAGAGAAAATGTGGATAGCGTTGCGCAATTGAAATTTACCATGGAAAAAGTTTAAAACAAAATTTCAAAGGAATTATTAACGCATGTGATTGAATATATGCCAAAAGCATTCGAGCCTGCAAAATAGCGCGTTGTGGTCATGCAAAATACTGAAATAAAGATTGACCCTTTACTTTTGACACAATTTTTTTATTATAGTCTTTTTCACCTAGTTCTCCTTTCTTGATTGCTTTCGGTACCAAATTGATATTTTAAAAAAGTTTTATTTTTAGTTATACAATAATTCCGATTAAAAATTTTTAAAAAATCTGTTTTCTTTTCTTTTACTTTTTAAAAAGCATGGAATTAAAGTAATCGCTAAAAAAATATAAGTAACCTAATATTTTTGAAAGCCACTGTATATTTTATTTAATACTAATTTATTTCAGATGAGTGTTGTAACCTTACTCTAAATATTATCCTAGTTTGACTAAATCAAAAAGGAGCTCCGTTAGCTTTATCTAAAGATTAGATAAACATTAGTATGCTGCTTATTCGAGAAAAATATGATTTTTAAGGTGATCTCGCGAAGTTTTAAAATTTTTTAAGTTTCATTTTATCCAAGGTTATTTAGCTCTTATTAGGGGAGACCGGGGTTAGTTGGGCATAGGGGTAAGTTGACATAGAAGTCATAGCGAGTTTTGTTGTTCTTTTTGTAGATTTGTATCTAAATTACTTTTTCAATTTTTAAAAAGCATTGCATTAACTACATGTAAACTCGAATAAATATAAGTGTTGCATAGTTCACTCTAACTAGTGACATTTTTCGCATCTCAATATTTTGCGTTTTTGGGGATTTATAAGCCATTTTGTGAGCGAAAAGTATTTGGGGTTAGTTGACACAATGATCGCGGGGCTAGTTGGCAATATGAGCCAACTTACAACTTTTCGCATTTGCCGTAATTTTACTAAAGTTTTATAACACTGCAGATCTACAAACATGTGAAATTATAAAAGAAAACTAGACAGACCCGTAAATTCTAAAAAATGTTACAAAAAATGCTTTTCATGCTTTTTTATAAAGGGAAAGTTTATTCAATCGATTTAAGGGCAATAAAAGTTAAAAAGTTAAGGTCAAAAAATATTTTTGAATAAATAAAATCATTAGTTTTCATATAAAAGATCCACTTAAAATAGATGCTTAATGTTGCTAAACTTGTCTCTTTTTATATGGTCAGCCAACTTACCCTGAGAGTGTAGGCAACTTACTCCGGGTTATGGTAAGTTAGCTAATATTTTTTTCATTTTTGGAATTCCTTTTTGGGCCATCGACTATTTCTTTTTTATAATGTTTGACACTTGAACATGCTTGCCAAGTTCATATTCATTTGAACTGCAGTTTGATATCTTCAAAAAAGTTCACCCAGAAATGCACAGAGCTCGAAAACTAAAACTGTAGCCAACTAGCCCCGATCTCTCCTATATTTATATTTGCATTCTTTTTTAATATCTTTTAAAGTCAACTTATTTGGTAGATCAAAACAGAGTTCAAAATATGAACATAAACTAACTTACTCTTATTTCTTAAAAACTTGTATTGAATATGAACTGGATATTTAAATTAACATATAACTGGTAAATAAAGATCAATTGGTCATAAATTATAGTAAATAAGGGCTTTTCCTTATTTAAATAGTCGAAACCATAATAATCATGTTAACAGTTGAAAGGTCAAATTTAAACCCGTCTTAAAATGAGTTAAGGACTCCTTAAGGGTCCCATAGTGGTTCATGGTATTCTAAAGGCGAATTTTCTGAAACTAATTTTATATCAAATTTTAAAATTAATAGCTTACATTTGTTTTCTGTACAAAAACAGTATTATTGATGATTATTTAAAATTAGGGTGTGTTTATGGCAGATCCTAAAAAGGCGTAGGTTAAGGCTAAATTCGGGCTTTGCCGAAATTGGCTTTTCTGGAATTTTAAAACTCGGAAAAAAACTATATTACTGAACAATCTTGCACTCTTCAGAAAGTATGTCTTGTGAAAATGATTTGTAATTGAATTTCGCGGAGGAGACTCCGTAAAGCGTACGTAACCTTAAAATTTTAAATTTAAGGTCCTATCCTGGTAAATGATAAATTTTGTATATTAAAAATATTTTGAGGAAATACCATTTTTTTATTATAACGAAATGTTTTTGAAGAAACTTTCCATTAAAAAATCTGAATTGGTGGAGAATTTGGCCAATCAAAAAATTTGTTCTACTGAGATGTAAATAATCAAAGTAAGCTGGTGCAATATGAACATTATTAAAAATTGTATGATAAAGAGTTAGGTTTTTTATTGTAAAAATCTTGTTGTTAAAAAACTTTTGATCAAAAATGACACATGAACGTAAGTTTGATATTTGCATGTTAAAACGATCGATTTACACGTAAAAGCTAAAATTTTTACGAAATACTCGATGTGACTTCTTTTTTCCTCTTTTTACCGTATGCAAAAGAAAGTCCTATTCTTACAAAAATAATCTAACTTCTTGTTTTAGGTCCAAAAAGATCTTCCAAGCCATATTCACAAGGATATGGATGAAGAATTGGAGAAAATAAAAAAAAGACTATGACAATATATGCAGCATTTAAATTACAATACTTTAGACAACCCTTGTTTAACGAACACAAAGTCAAGCAAATAGTTAAACAGGGCGTCCAACTATTTTTGATAAAATCCAAAATTTTTTGATAAAACCGTAGAGGCTAAAATTAAAAACTGGCTAATCGATATGGCCAATATTGGTATACCAATCACAAGAAATTTCTTCTTAAGGGTCTATCTATTTTTGCTTTATAATTAATCTTGAACAAAAATTAATTAGCACTCGTTGGAGACACAATTTTTTCAAGAAACATTCAATATTTTTGATTTGAGAGACTCAGACACTTCCAAAACACTGAACACTAGTTTCCAAACAAGATATCAAAATATGGTTCCAAAAAATAACGGAGTATATGGATAAAAATGTATCTGTGTTTGAGGATTCTAATCGAATTTGGAACCTTGATGAGTCATCTTTTGATCTTTGTCCATCTATTAAAAATGCAACTAGACAAAAAAACAAATGATTGTATAACATCACTGCAAATAGAAATAAAGAAAGTTTCTCAGCTATGATAACAATAAATGCAAGTAATTTACTTGCGCCACCTCTGGTTTTGAATCCATATGAACGGTGAATTCCACCAGAAGTTGCACCTGACTTTCCTAAATGTTGGGTTATGGGTAAATCAGTCAAAGATTACCAGATGTCCCTAACATTTTCCGATTATATACGATTATACTTTTCATTAAATTTTTAAGGAAAAACAATGTCCTACTACCAATAATTTTTTTTAGATGGTCGCAAATCACATTTGATTTTAGATTGGCGACAATTTCGCAAAGAAAATGGCATTGTCATCATTTATTTGCCACCTAATTGCATTCATTTTGCGCACCATTGGACCGAGTTTACTTTCATGTTGCAAAAGATATTTGGACCGACATACTCACAGAATGGAGAATGCAAAACCTTGTATTTGCTCTGCCAAAAAAGACATTTGCGCCCCTGCTCCAGACTGCAATTGCAAAAACAAAGGAAAATCCAACTTTACCACCAAATGGATTTAAATGCTGCGGTTTGTGTCCTTTTTTACTAGAAAATTTCGGTCTTCCAAAAGTCCCGTAAATAGTGCAAGAAAATGAAATTCAAAGGCATCACGAAGAACTCGCAGAAACTCCGGTTATACCCGAACTGCTAATTCCAATTGATAAGGCCAAAACTAATTTAGAAACTGATGTGACACATGACCAATTAAAATTTTTTAGAGCCCATCGTAATCTTATGTATTGGAGAGGTGCAATAGAACAAGAAGCCTTATTTTATTACTGGCAGAAGAAAATGGACAAAATAGAGGGTGTTGATCCCACAACTCTAGAAAATGGTTCTAGAAACCCCATTAGAGAAAATCTAGTAAGTAGTAAGAACTTAACACAATCAGAATGAACAACTGATATAAATGAGACAGCTTTAGCACCAGTTCAAAGACCTTTGCAAACAAATGAAAATGTTTTTGAGTCAATATTTATTAGTCCAGAAGAATTTCAGAGTAAAAAAGTACAAAAACAAGCAACAAAAGCTTCATCTGTCATTACATTTGACAAATATATTGCTAAATTAGAGGAGAAAAAGAGAGCTAAAGAAGAATTAAAAAGACAGAGAATTGAAAAAAAGCAAAAAAGAAAGAAAAAAATAGCTAAGAAAGAGTCTGAGAAACAGGAAAGTAAGCGAACTTGGCTAGAAAATTAGATAGAAAAACAAGAAAAAGCAGCGAAAAAGTCTAAAACTAAGTAAAGTTATACGTAGAAACATGGAATGGAATTTTTAGTTTTATATGTGTAGAATTAATAAATCTCTGTCAGAAAAATAATGTCATTAGTGTATTAGTCATTTTAATATTCAAGAAATATATAATACTAATCATTAGGACTTTCTTTTTTACTTATTAGGACTTTCTTTACTTCAAACAAAATTATAGTACTTTCTTTTTGTCATCCCCTCGAACTACATTACAACTTAAACTTAGACTTTTTTGAATGTATTCACTTATAATATAGGGTAAAACTGAAAATTTCTTTATTATTCTACAATATTATCAAAAAGCAAAAATTCAAATTCATTATTTATTAGTAGGGGAGAGGGAGGCAGTTTAGGACAGGGGTAGTTTAGGACAATGCGAATAATCCAAAAAATACTAACTCTTCAACAAAGTTAAATTTATTCGTCGACTGAAAATACTTTCACGCGTAAGCGTCATAGGATTTCTTTCTCAAAGGCAGTCAGGTAGCTTTTCTACAGACGTGTTGTGGTTTTTGATATTTTTTCTAACTTTTTAAATTCTTAAGTGGAAGGGTTTACAAAGAAATTTACTCCACCCAAGGAATTATTTTTTGCTTTTTTAGTGAAAGGGATATGTTTTGCGACGTAAATAAAAAATTCAACAATAAAATATAAGGTCCACACAAAAAAATTGTGGAATGTTTCCTGAGGTCAGGGTTGAGGCAGCATTGGAGGATTTTCACGGGGAACATTTGGACGTGCTGCACACTTCAATCATAAAAACTGATAGATACGCCTTCCCGTAATTTCTATTAACACAATTTTGAAGTCAACATCTTTTAGCGCGTGACGTCACGTTTGGGCATAAAACATATATTATCGGTTTAGGACAAAAATAACTTGATGCATTTAACACTTTTTTACAATTTTAAATATTGTTAAGCATATTATTTTATTCAATCCCTTAACTGTGGCGTAATTTTAAAAATCGCTTTGTTATTTACGGCAAAATACTTTTGTTAACGATTTCTTTAAACTGTTTAATTAATTTTCGTTTAGTACGCCGAAAATTGCAAAAAAAAAAAAAAAAATCTAATAGCATTTGACATTTCTTGATAATATCAACGAGGAACTAAATTTTATAGGCAACAAAAAAATAAAACAATGATTTGTAAGACATTTAAAATATAATAACAAAAGTTCAACAATTTACAAAAACCTTTAAATTTTTCTTTTGTATAGTAAATTTTAAAATAACGCACAACACACAAACCAACATTACAGTCTTGACACATATATCGGGTATCTGATCTAATTTTGTTTTCAGAGCAGACAACGCACCTTCTACTTGTTTTCATATTTTTTTTCTGTTGCTGGTATCGCATCAACAAAATGACGCTCTATTAATCTTAAAGGAGAAGGTAATACTCGAATTCGACTTCTTTTTTTCTCGATTGATTCATGGTATTTAACAATGCTCTCTTTGATAATGGACTCTCTAAACTGTAAGGATGTCATATTAGGTGATATGTTATTGTTTATAATATTTGCATTGAATGCACAAACGCTAATCAAATGCATAAAAATCTTTATTTACCATTTTATTTATCTTTTTCTTTCGGACTCATATGTTGTCAATATTTGATCAGATTGGTCAACACCACCCATGTTTCTGTTATATTCATGTATCACTAGAGGAATATTTTTTTCTCTGCCAGCTCTATTAACAGTGATTGTATCATTTTGAACACAAGTACTCAGCATGTGCACATCTTTCTTGTCTCTCCATTTGGTACACATATTTGTTTTAGTATCATATCAAAATAGAATATCACCAATTTTAATTTTAGCATCCTTTGTATCCTGTGGTAACTGTTTGCAATTATTACGTAATGTACCAATACAATCAGTATTATGATCCAGCAATATTTTGCAAATTTCATAAGATGTATACCAATTATCAATGTTTAAACAATAGCCATTACCAATTAAATTATCCATTAGAGTAATAACAATTTTAGTAGCTTGATATTTGTATTTTTTCAAGTCTGGAGCAAAACTGTCAGTCTTTTCCTTACCAGTGTACAAAAAACAATTCCAAATATAGCCAGAAGCTGATTCACATAATGCAAAGGACTTCATTCCAAATCTGGAACGCTTGCTTGGAATGTATTGCTTCCAGCTTAAATGACCTTTCCAAAGCAGCAGTGATTTGTCTATTGATATATTTTTTAATTTGGTATGTACAGAGTTTTGAATTTATTTACTTGATAGTCATAAATCGGTTTAATTTTTGCTATTTTACAGAAGTTTATTGGCAAACTACTGTTATCAACAAAATAAAGAAACTTCTCAATAAGACAAAACCTAACAAAAAACAATATTTTTCTTATAAGCGGTGTGTCAAACAGAGGGTTTGTTGAAAAATACATAGCATTTGTTGGTTTCCATAAGATTCCACGATTTAAAATGAATGCTATATAGAGCCTGATGTCGTCTCTGACTAAAGGCATCCATTTTTGAACTCGAGATCTATCTTTAATTATATTATTTTTACGATATTGTACTGCAAAAAGGTTACTTTGCTCGACAATAAGATCAACGAGGTCGTCTGTTACAAATGCTTCAAATATAGTAAGAAGACTACTATTAATTATAAAATTTGGATGAGGTCTGGATTACCCTCAAGTTTAGCAAAATTTGCTTTATAACCGTCTATTTTAACCGAATTCAGTTCATCGTTTGTATTATCTTGTTCCAATTGCATTACATCAGTGTCAACAAGGCCAGTTTCACTATCATCATCTGCTGATGATGAGCAAATTATTTCTTCTTTTGTAACAGATTTAACTGAAACTTCATTAGAAGAACCATCATTAGAACTAATATCAGATAATTTATCGCTTTCTCCCATGTATTCAATTAGATCTTGAATAGAATAATTACTTCTTTTAGGGTAAGATTTTCTAGCCAAAGCCATGTTTACTTTTCCACTAAACTAAAGCATTGTCATATACAGCTATTAGCCATATTTTGAAAAAACTCTAGAGTATAAAATGAAGACCATACTTTTGTTAAAAGCTATTACATAACATAAATAAACAAACTTGCTTTTAACTTATCATATCTGATCTGTTGATTAACTCATGTAAAAAACGGAAATATCCGTCAGTCACAAACGGTGCAACAGTTCCAAAATGCGGAAATATCCGTCAGACACATATAAGCCTACAGTTCCAATAAACGGATATATCCGTCAGACACACGAAGAGCTACACCCTTGAAAGACGGATATATCCGTCAGACACAGTTAAGGGGTTAAGTTTAAGTTTTCGAATAGAATATAAGTACAAAAAGAAAATGGCTGCATCTTTTTCTGCATATAATTGCACTAAAAGATATACTAAAGGGGTTACTCTTCATGGGTTTGTAGCTACAAAGTATTCTTAACTAATATCCTACTTAATATTTCAAAAATAAATTAGTTTATTATTTTAATACCACTATTAAATACTTTTTTTGTTTATAGTTTTTCGAAAAGATGAGGAATTAAGGAGGAAATGGATAAAAGTTATGCGGAAGGATGGTTTTACCGCTAGTAATTTGTCTAAGCTTTGTGGTAAAAATTTTGCTAGTGACTGTTATGAAGAAAATCCTTGAAGTTCTTAAAAGAAATTTAAAAATGATGCAATCCATTCTATATTTGATT
The DNA here is from genome assembly GCA_014706445.1 of Hydra viridissima. NCBI lineage: Eukaryota > Metazoa > Cnidaria > Hydrozoa > Anthoathecata > Hydridae > Hydra > Hydra viridissima. Next base: position 471,626 of record QPEY01000099.1, on the reverse strand, counting down.
TTCCAAAGCATTTAAGAAAAATTAATAATCCTGGAACACCATCAAGAAAACAAACAAAATATTATTTTAGATAATATCACCAATGATTCAATACAGTAAGTCTATCTTACAATAATGTAACTACTACTTTTATAACAGCATCCACGAACTATACAAAAATGGTATGAAAGTGTTGACTGTTCCCTCTGGATTTAGTAAAGGAGCTTTAGTTACTCTTCACAGGAAAGTAAAGAGGCTCAGAAAATTGATCAGCGTATTGTGTGTTTATTTATGTTAGATGAGATGACCATTAAAAAGAAAATTAATTGGAAAGGCCAGAAATTCTCTGGTTATGTTGATTTTGGTGCTGATATTTATAGTGATAATTTACCCGAAGCAAAAGAAGCTCTAGTTTTCATGGTAAAGTGTGTAAATGGACGCTGGAAACTTCCTGTAGCATATTTTTGAAATGATTGTTTAGATGGTTGTGAAAATACTAATACTAAACTTTGTCTACAGTTTATTTATAAAAGTGGTGCAGAAGTTATATCACATACATTTGATAGAACTGGTTCAAATACTAGTAAGGCAAATTTTTTAGGATCCAGTATATCTATTGAAAATATGAAGACTTGTTTTCCTCATCCTATGTCAAATCATCCTATACATATTTTTCCTGATCCTCCACACATGTTGAAGCTTATAAGAAATATATTAGCAAGTAGACCAGCAATCTATGATACTAATTCAAATTTTAAGAATAGTGAACCAACTGAAACTTTTGTTATATATGCGTTCAATATTTTAAATAGACGGAATTTACTAGCAAAAAATTTTATAAGTGGCATACAAAATTGGAACAAAGAAAAATTTACATCGCCATTTTATATTGTTGATGTTGTAAACTACATTGCTGGGTTTGTAGTTCTGCAACTTATATAAATTGTAAAATGTAATCCTTATGTTTGTACTTTAACTTCAAATAAATACTTTTACACTTGTGATTCTGAAACAGTATTCCTTAAATCCAAAGACCAGCCTTATAAACATATCACCCGATATCATTTATTTATGCAAGTTGGCTGAATAAGAATTTAGAATATTTGGGCAAACAGATAATTTAAATAAAAAGAACTTAATGGAAATATTAGTAATCAAATGTTTGCCTAATATGAACAAATCTGTTTTTTAATGTTTGCATGATCATGTTTGATGAAGATAGTAAAGGTAATCATATAATATCTTTAGTCTAAATTGTTATTGCTAAATATTTAAAGATACGATTGCACCATAAAGCCAACTCGATCATCGATTTACGACATTATAAACGTATACGAAGTGTGTTAACAAAGCAAATTTTATTTTCGATTCATTAAGAAGTTATCTTGTTTATTAATGTACGCATTATCTTACACATAACTTTGTATTTACTTTTACTTTTTCTACGCTAATAAGTCTAAAAACGTATTTAAATTTAATAGAAAATAATAATAAATTTAATTATAATATTTAACAAAAAAATATAATAATGTTTAATACAAAAGTTAACATTTAATGTTACTTTTTCTATTCTAAAAACTTTATTTCGTTTCTATCGTGTTTTTGTTTTTTTTTTGCTCAAACGTGACGTCACGCGCTAAAAGATGTTGGCTTCAAAATTGTTTACGAGCGGCGTGTCTGTCAGTTTATACGGTCGAAGGTTGCGCATATCATAACAAACTTATCTTCAAGCAAAAATATACGAAGGTTAAAAATGGTGCGCAATTATAAAAAGAAACGTGAAAGATTTTTAAACGAGGAAAATATAAAAGTTGCAGTTAGACATGTTTTTGATAAAACAATGAAATTAAGAGAAGCTATAGGTGTATTTGGGTACTCTAAAAGAACGTTAGCTTACAGAATAAAAATGCTCAGAAATAATAGAAAATTGAAAAGTGATAGCTTTTCAATCAAATACTCTGTGAATCCAAGTATTTGCTAATCCAGAAGAAGCAATCTTAGAAAATTATATATTGAAATCATCAAAAATAAATTATGGTTTAACTTATTAACAAGCTAGAGTTTTAGCATATGAATATAGTAATGCTTTGAAAAAATGTCGTAAATTATGGAGCCACAATAAAATTGCTGACATTGAATAGATGAAAAGATTTATGATAAGACAAAAAAAGCTTTCTCTGCGCAAACCAGAAAATATAAGTCCATAAAGAGCAAAAAGTTTTGATTGTCAAAATGTGAATGAATTTCAAATAAACTTAGAGAGAGTACTCTGTAAGTCAAAATATTCTCCATAACGCATATTTAACATAGACGAAACAAGTTTCATGACTGTTTTGCAAGCACCAAATGTAATTGCTCAGCGTGGTCAAAAGTAAGTTGGTCAAAACGTCTCAGCTGAAAGATGACTTTTCCTGTCATCCATCCACTACCCCAGTAGTGGATGGATGACAGGAAAACATCATATACGAGTGCTCAAACAGTTAAAGTTTCATTTAAAATGCAATAAAGAAAACAAAATTTTGTTATTACTAGATAACCACGAAAGCCATTGTACTGTTAATTCAATCAACTTTCGCAGAGAAAATGGAATTGCTTTTTTACATTCCCACCACATTGTATACACAGACTTCAATCTCTTGATATTTTATTATTGGGTCACTTTAAACAAAAACTTTCTATATCTCAAAATGACTGGTTGTTAAATCACCCAGGGGGAACTAAAACAATTCATGATTCAGCCAGTATAGTAACCCCTTCATATAATAGCTTATTTACACGAAATAATATTACAGCAGAGTTAAAAAAATGTGGTAATTTTCCTCTTTCAAGAAATGCATTTGCAAATGAAGATTTCAACTACTCAGAGGTAACAAATCGAAGCCTTAATGACATCTCTTATCAATCTAGTAATGATGAAATAATAAAAAAACTACATAGATTTTAAAATTTCAAATGTTAGTGATCATTCTATAGTAAAAAATTTTGAAGCTACTGTGCCAAATAATGAGTCACTTAATGCATATAAAAACTCAACTGATGAACCGTCGCAGCCATCTGTAAAAGTTGTACAGATGGCTGCGACGGCTCATCAGTTGAGTTTTTGTATCTCCTGAAATAAGTAGACAATACCCAAAAGCACCTCCAAGAAAGGAAACATAAAAAGGCAGAAAAAAATAAGATCAAGAATTTTAAATGAGACATCAGAAAGACCACCAAAAACAGAATCTTTAACTTACACAATCAGAAAATATTTAATAAGCTTATCAACCCCAGAAAAAGTTAATTACTGCAATAGTCTCTAGCATACCTGTGTGCACAAAAAAAGTAGTTCTTGTTTGCAAAATAAAATAAGTTTAGATTTTAAAGACAAGCCTGTTGTATGCACATAAAAATTGAAAACAGAAGCATTAAATCATGAAGATTTTTGTTTAGTCCAATGTGCTTCAACAGTTAACAAAGCAACGTTAGCTTTTGTTTGAAGAATTGAAGAAATAAATGGAAACATTTTGGTTGTTAACTTATTGAATAAATAAGTAGGATTTAATATATTTTACTTTCCTGATATACAAAACAAGTGGTCGGTGTAGAAATCTTAGCTAAACTTCCTATGCCAAACAATACAGGAAGCACTTGAAGAGGTTTAGGTGTAATATTCAAATTTGATTTTTCTACATTTAAACTTGGTTGAATGTTATGAATTTTCTCAATTCGAACAAATGAAAATTTTCATGTTTATCTGCATCCATTTTACACTCACACTTTTTTTTATTATTAACATCTTTTTATTAATAAGAGTGATATGTGATTGATTAGCATTTTCATTTAAGTTTATTTGAATATAAAAAAAACTCATTAATGGCTTGAGATCTTTAAGAATAATTATGTTACTCCTAATAACTCTGTTCATTCTGTTATTATTAATAATTATTGCTAAACGAAAAAATCAGATTTTAAGAAACATTTCTTGTCTTCTGATTATATATCCTAAACTGCCCCAACATCACCCTAAACTATCTCCTCTTGCGGGTAGTTTTGAACAATGGGTTGCTTCGATTTTAAGAAAAAAAACAACTAATTTTTTTGAACTAGCTCGACTTTACTTTTTTTTGAAGAACGAATACCTAAATAACCTTTTCAGCAAAAAAATGTAATTTTTTGTCTAACAGTATGAAATCTGTAATATCTTTTTAAAAAAGTGTCCTAATGTGCCCCACTCTCCCCTATTAATTCGTTCTTATAAACTGAGATTTCGAAAACGAGGACTTTCTTACTTTACACCGTAAAATAAAAGTTTTAAGCAAAACTTCTGTTGGAGAGTGCTTTTTAGGGTGGAATACAAGAACCGAACTTCAAACCTAAAGTTCGACTTGAACGAATGCATAAAGTGAACTTCAACTCAAGTCAGACTTGAAAACCGCCAAAAATAGAATGTTTTCAAGTCTGACTTTAAACCAGACGTGAGAATGCAAAAATTCCTTACGAATGCAAGAGGCGGAGTTGAAATTTCAAGTCTGACTTGAACGGAATGAAAGAAGCGAATTTGAACTGATGCACAGTGGGCCAGTAGGTGGACAAAATGGGAAAAATTTTAGTTGTCTAATCTTGAAAACCTATTTAATTTTAGTATCTACATATATTAGGAGAAATCTATTGATAATTTATTTATATTAAATCCCTTAGTTACCAGGACTCTAAGCATTTGAATA
>QPEY01000099.1:435265-457618 GCA_014706445.1 Hydra viridissima | reverse complement strand
TTTTATATATATATATATATATATATATATATATATATATATATATATATATATATATATATATATATATATATATATATATATATATATATATATATATATATATATATATATATATATAGTATTATTTAGTATTTGTATTGAGAAAACTAGTTTTGTTTAAAATAGTTTTCTCAGAATTTGTAAAAAAAATATTATTTTTATTAAAGTATCAGAAAAAAGATAAATAAAAATACATTGTATTCTAGTATCATCCCCAAAAAGCGTCAAAATAAGATTAAGTATTTTCAAAAACATTTCCATGCATATAAATTCAAATGGAATCTGTTAAAATGGAGAAATTAAGTTTTACAGTTTTGATCACTTAAATGGTACATATGACCAAACGTTGTTTACCTATAATTTAGGATTTCGAGCTGAAAGTGCCAAGATGAATTTATTTTTCTGATGAAAAATACATAGCAAGACCGTTTTTTTTTTTTACTATTATTAATTTTTTATTTAATCGTATATTATACAAAAATCATTACACGGAATTTGTTTCAGTAAAAGGTTTTTCCCGCCAAAAAAATCCATTACGGCTATTGGTTGCGAACTGCATTTTCCGATAAATGCCCTGAAATCATGTTTATTGTGGTTTTCATAACAGGGCAGTTTCTTATGAGTGTCTAAGTTGTCCAATCTTGAGCAGATACAGGGAAGATTGGAGGCATGTGTTGCTATTGATCCTGTTGATCAGAATGTCTGCCGTACGCAATTTCCTATCTTTGCCTCTCTGAAGCATTATTCTAAGACTGAAAAGTATCACAAAATATGGTCAGTTTTTATCAACTTCTGATTATGTAAGTATAGACATGATGTGTTGCTCTTGATAAGGGAAGAGAGTGTGAATGATGGTGTAACATATTTAAGTTGTTAACTGATCTTTTTTAGTTAGCATTGATGAAGAGTGAAGGAGGGTTGACTGTCTATGAACAATTTCCTGGGTGATTAACTAATTGCTGGCGCATGACTTACAGCAGAAGATCAATAGGCCTGGAACACATGTGAAGCAGAAGTTTTTTATAACCTGGAAAACCAGCTCAAAAGTGAGTGCAATCTACATTTACTGTGAAAAATATTACAAATATAAATCCATCTGAGTGATTCAAAAGTTTGAGTTGTGGTGTTTGACTTGAGGCGATAAAATAAAACAATTCACATCTTTTATATGCAGATATTATTTACGTTGTTAATGGGACTATATCAAACTATACAATGTCTAATGCATGTGGATCAATATAATTAGATGCAACTATAGCATTTTATGGAATAAAGATTGATTTAAATTAGTATTTATTTACATACTTTTTCTCTTTTATTTAAAAGTATTTAACCCTTTCGTGCCGAAGGCGCACAATGTGCGCCTCGGATATTTTATATTTATGTTTTTGTTATTCATATATACATAAATAACAATATATATATAAATTTTTTTACTTTCTTAATTATTTTTTTGGATTCTAAATTTTGCCTGCTTTCCAATGATATATACTTTGCTTTACTTATTTTGTGAGGAAACCCATCTATTTAAGTGTTTACGTCGCATATTATTGCGCTTTTTAAATCGCCTAAATAAGTTCCGGTACGAAAGGGTTAAATAATTAGTTTCAACTCTTCACTTATTTTAAAGAGAGAATTGAAACTAGCATGATCTTTTAATAACGCCAGAGGTCGCTCTGGTGGTCGTCTGTGGCGCAGCAAGAAAAAGACACTTGAAGTTTCGATTGAGGAAGAGAGTGCAGACGACAACAATAAAGGAAATGAAGACAAAAGTGAAAACGAACACGACAGTGAAAACGAAAATCCTCGACAAAAAAGCGAAAGACTTAGAAATAACTTTTGTAATTAAAGATATTGTGTAATGATTTATATGATGATTTACATAAATATTATAATATGAAATGTTTAACTATTGAGTATTAATAGTTTAGGAAAACAACCACGCTTAAGTACTCATACAGGATGAGTAGTAAAGAGTGGATTTTATATTGGCCGCATCAGGGCTAGCCTCTAAGGGACCTTAACATTTGCCGTGGACATTTACGTAATGTTCCCTCGAGGATTCGCCCTGAAGGGACCCTGAAGTTTTTTAAGGCGGGAAAGTTAATATAGGATTTCAAAAAAATGTGACACAAATCAAATTGAAATTTGTGAGCTAAAAAAAGAATCAGTTTTATGTAAACAAGAAAGGATAAAATTAAAGCATGATAACACAAAAAGCTAATTTGACTCATTTTTCGGAAATCCCCCATTCTATTCACTAAAGGCAGAATGATAACAATCAAATTTATTTATTAGTAGTTTACACAAAAACTAAACTTTATAGTTCTATCTTTAAAGTTCTATTATTCAATAACATCTTGAACATTTATTATTTTTATTTGTTTTTGTACAACTTTTAGGCATTGAACCTGGCAACAAGCATAGAGCTTGGGCAGAAATTGAACGCGATGAGATTTAACCTTTCAACGTATTTATTTTATTTTTAGACGTTCAGTTATTTATTTTGTTAACAATATCCTTCCATAGATAATAAATTGGATGTGAATCAGAATGCTGATTTTTTTTCTGTAATTGAACATAGAGTATTATCCAAAAACAATACTGTAACACATTTTGAAGTAAGGTTATGACCATTACCCTGGAAAGTCCAAACAAGTAAGATATCTTTACCAAATTACGGCAAAACTAAATATTTGAAAAAATCTAGATACCCAAACTGATAAAAAAAAATACATTAAATTCTTTATTATAAATTATAGGTTAAACTATTTCCGTTGAACAATATTCTTTAAAATCATTTAAAATAACTTTTTCAAAAACCTTAAAGAAAATTCGATTGCAAATATATATCATTTTCAATTAATAATGAATTCTCTTATTAAACGCAATCATTTAAACAAAAAGATATCTGAGATAATGTCTATATTCAAACACATTTAATGAGAATTGCAGTTTAAAATGGAGTATTTCGGAAATATCAGTGAGGACTCAATCTTAAAAATATACAGTTCCTGATGACTTCCAGAAAAAATTACAACAGCTTAACGAATAAAATACATAAAAACATTTAGCGATATGTCTAACAACACTTTAAGTTGTATTTGTTTTTAGTAATGATCATGTAACTGGATGCTGTTTTATCATTGATATTAGTGATAAGATAGATAACTTAAAAACATTAAAAAACTATAAATAATGGAAGACAGAAAACATAAAAAACCCCATGAAAGGAAAAACGTGCATCCCTTTTCTAATGAATATCACTAATGTCCGAAATTTCGAAATGAGTAGGAAATGAATGAGAGTTCAAACTTTGCATTTTTTAAAACGTTGCAATGTCGAATCAATGATGTAAACTTAATGAATGTAAATGCGTGTGGGTGAAAAAAATCATTTGTTGTTCAACTTTTACATGAGATTTTTTAACTATTTAAAATTAACTCTGTTTAATGCTTGCACATTAAATTGTCAACACTTTGCATTGTAAAAACTTTAACAATAAATGTAAACTGGAGCAAAAGCAATGTATCAGTAAATAATTAAAGAAATTTAACACTCCAAAGTAAGATTAAGGACAAATGTTAAGCACCTCCACAGAGCAATGTATTGCAAGCCTGATAATCAGTTTCCCTTTGACCATCGCAACGTTGGGANCACACACATACATACATACATACATACATACATACATATTTTGTTAAATCAGTTTTGATGTGATGTGTTTGTTTTGTTTTAAGAATATTTGTTGTTAAAGCACAATACTATATATAACATGTTTTTGAATAATCTTAAGGTATATCAGACTCTTCAGCAAAATATCTTGAGTTTGAATTGCAGTTGCAAGATTCCGATGAAAGTTTGAGTGATTACGATGAGTTTGATGGTGTATTTGAATATAATGATGAGTAATACAGCTCAGCAGGCTTTACTTTTAATGATGATTTACAAAATAGCGTAAATATAGCCTTCACAATTCAAAAGGTTCGAAAAGCGGTTCAAATGTTCCGCAAATCACCTCTTAAAAATGACGTTTTACAAATCTACGTAAAATCTTTGCTTCATAAAGAACTGAAGCTGATATTAGATGTCAAAACAAGGTGGAATAGCTAGAAAGATTCCTTAAAGTAAAAACATGCATACTAAAAGCAATAATCGACTTAAAAGAAGTTCTGAATATCTCCGAAGATAAATATGCGATTATGAACGCCATAACAATTTCTCTGCAACCAATAAAAGTTGGGAAAAAAAGACTTGGTAAAAGTAATGCTACTCTACTTGATGCAGAAGGTGTAATTATATTTATCTTAGACGATTTGGCGAAGAATAAAAATTTGATAGCTAATAAACTGCTTCAATCTGTGCAGCAGAGAATTGGAGAACGCAGAAATAAAGTTTTTAAACAACCCAATTAGTTGTTTAAAAACTTTAGCAGTCCAATATCAACTCTAAACTACTCTTACCGTCCAAACATGTATTAAAAGCAACACCAAAAAAAATTAAACCAGGTTGTACTTAGAGGATGCTAGCACTAGTTCATGAAATAATGAAATAGTTGAAGTAAGTCGTGATAATGAAAGCATGGTTTCTGACCCGTCAATACCTTAACCTGTTGCTCCAAAATTATTAGGCAAAAGTATTTTGACACTTGAACAAAAATTGAATGCGACTATTTGTAATGTTAAACAAGTAGAAAAAGCAGCTCTAGAAGACATTAGCAATTTAAAAAAACCTCACAAAAGAAATCAAACTTTTTGAGGCAACTGGAAAGCTTAGCGAAAGTTTAGAAAGAATATACTCCACATTAATGACCATCAAGCTTACATCGATTGAATCAGAAAGAGCTTTTTCTGCCGCGGGTCTATTTATGGGAAAAATTCTTTCACGATTAACTGACAAATCAATTGATTGTTTATGTTTTTTAAAACAATATTTTATTTTAAATAGTAATATAGATTAGCATGCTCAGATAAATTTGTGTCAGAAACCGCTTGTTTTTATATTAAAAATTATGCCAGAAAATCCCGGGATAAATACGTTACATACAGGGAATCCCGGGATGCTAAACTTACGGGAAATGAGAAACCCCAATTCCGAGATGAAAAAACAAAAAAGTAATTTTAATGGAATTGCTGAATTGAAAAATATGTTTGATCAATCCAGTATTGATTGTACTGTTTTTAGTATGCTGGGAAATGCCACGGTTGTGGAGGGAGTATCAATAATTGTGAACTTACATGAGGTTATAAAAATAGATAACTTCAGCCCAATAAACAAACTTTTATTATTAACCTCGTATGTGATGCGAATTATAAATAATTTGTTATATCGAATAAAAAGAAGAAAAAAGCAAGCTTTGGGTTATATTAGTACGGAAGAAGTAATGCATGCTGAACATAAGAGGGTTACAACAGAACAATTGTAAGCAAAAAGCTTAATAAGTTTTCTGATATTTATCGATCCTTAAATTTAAAATACGATAGTGATGGTGTTTTACGCTTACATGGACGTTTACCTAATGCGCTTGCGGAAATTGATATTAAACATCCTATTTGTCTCCGGACCGATTATACGTTCACAAAATTACTAATATTACAAGAAAAGGAAAAAATAGGCCATGCTGGAATAAACAGCACCTTGAATGAAATACGACCAAGGTATTGGCTTTCCAGAGGAAGAAAAAGGATTTTATCCGTTTTAAGCATTTGTCAAAATGTTTATTAGTGACAATTTTTCTACATATAAACCAAGCGAACTATCGAAATTTTTACGTGATAAACTTAAAAATTGGAAATTTATTTTGCCCCTTTCCACATGGCGGGGTGGCGAAAACTGCAGAGTTAAAGATGAAGCTGACCAACCAGTGATTAGAGATGGTGATCTCTAAGGTGGGTAGTGTGGACACTGTGTAAAGAAGACTGGGGCCTAATGAGAATGGAGGAGCGTGCGAGCAGATTTTTTAATTTAGAGTCCTCTTTCTTTTTGCTGGCCTTTTCTTTTTAAAGTTTGAAGATTAATAATGGAGTAGTATTGTAATTGTTAATATTATTTGAAAAAAGTATTAAGGTTTACACTTGTTCATTATTGATATATATATCTTTAATTAAAGTCCATACACGCGGATTTTAAAACATAAAAAAACCCCATGAAAGAAAAAGGCTGCTTCCCTATTCTAATGAATATCACTAATGTCCGAAATTTCGAAATGAGTAGGAAATGAATGAGAGTTCAAACTTTGCATTTTTTAAAACGTTGCAATGTCGATTCAATGATGTAAACTTAATGAATGTAAATGCGTGTGGGTGAAAAAAATCATTTGTTGTTCAACTTTTACATGAGATTTTTTAACTATTTAAAATTAACTCTATTTAATGCTTGCACATTAAATTGTCAACACTTTGCATTGTAGAAACTTTAACTATAAATGTAAACCGGAGCAAAAGCAATGTATCAGTAAATAATTAAAGATATTTAATACTCCAAAGTAAGATGAAGGACAAATGTTGAGCACCTTCACAGAGCAATGTATTGCAAGCCTGATATTCAGTCTCTCTTTGACCATCGCAACGTTGGGAAAAGGTACCCCCTGAGCAATATCGATATCTTGACTTTTGGGGTTGAATTGAAGTCATTTGACATGTTGCCGAGCAAATGCTCCACACTGACCAGGTTCCCCAAGATCCTAAAATATAACAACTAAAAAAGTTATGCAAGGTAAAATAGCTTTGAGAAAGACAAAGTAAGTTTATTTGCACAAATCTGCAAGTATAATTTAAAGTATTATAGTTGAGAACACGCGAGTTCAAGTTTGAAGCTTGTTAGATTTGAAAATCAAACATTTACACAGTTTGAACTCGCAAGACACGAGGAAAAAGTTAGACAGTTCTCTAAAAGTTTGATAGACTTGATTATCAAGTTTATGACCTTATTTTATATTTGTTTTGATTAAGTTTATTGTGTTTTTTGAGTGTTTAACATTTATCAACTTTTTTTGCGTATTCTTTATAAAAATTTAGTTTTGACCTCTCAAATCTTACATTACTGTTAAAAGAATAATTAAAAGTTCACAGCTTTAAGTTTTCTTTTCCAGACAGTAACAAAATAAATCTAAAAAGATTGAATTACTATTACTTAATTTGTTTTTAAATCAATTCAATAGTGACAAATTAAAAATTGAATTCGATACTCTTTGGGACATTGACAAGTTTTTCAACATTGTCTACATGAAGGTTTGTTTAAATCTTTCTAATACTGATGATGAGACTAAAACGCAAAAACTTGGTGCATTTTATGCGAGAATAGAGCAAGTGTTGGCCGTCAGTGTACACCGTTCCAAAATATTTGAAATTTGTTTTGCAGCAATTAGGTAAAGCGTGTAATCTGCTCAAAACCTCTCAGTTTGGATCTCTGCATTTAATTCTGCAACTAGCTTAGCATTGAAACCACGATCGTTTAAGCACAATCAGTATGTTTCCTCTTGACGTTAGCCTTACTTTGAACACTGGTGTAATTGTTTTTGAAAGGTCTTAAACCCACTTAAAAATCGTTCCGCTCAAGTTCGTAATTGATGAAACGTGTAGTGAGAGACAAAAGCATCCTTGCTCCTGCTTCTCAACATATCAGTTGTGAATGCTACGCTACCAAGCCATTTGCATGACATCATTACCTCTTGTTGAACGGCCTTGAACCGTGTTAACAACAAAGATAGTTTCTGTTTGGAAGACATTGTGCTTCACTGTCGTTTGATACACTGTGTTCATGATTGAATTAATATTTGAAAATCTTGATTATAAAATTTTTGAATTGTGAAAAATTTGACCGATATTTGTAAAAAATTTGTAGCTTGAAATACAGAGACAGATAAAAAAAATTGATAGTAACAAAATAAGCTATGAAAAGAACCATGCTGATTAATTTAAAAACTTACTTGGTGTTGCATGTTGGACATATTCTGGTTAAGACAAAAATAATATAACAATATTGACGGTTCACTGGAGCTGTTTTTTAATTTAAAAGCAGCTCTAGTGAACTGCCATTGTAGTTATAAACAATTAGTATTTTTAAAATTGCTTTTGAACCAAGAAAAACGCATCATGAAGATATGTTAGTATTTTAAAACGTTGTGCGTGGCCAGCTTTACACAGCAAAATGTTTTCCGAAATAAAAATACCATCAACGATGAAGTTTTTGCGAAAGAATGTAGATTGTGATTTTAACATTGTTTTCGCTGTTCTTTTAAATGTAGTAGTAACGATGCATTTTAACCATATCTTTTGTTTAAACTGGCCAGTTTCTTAAAATTTACTTTTATTTTTTTTGAAACCTAAGTTTTTCAGTAAAAAAAAGAACTAACATTAATGTGCAGTTTTCAAATTTCTTCGTTAACAAAAGAAATCAAAAGTTCAAAACTCTCATTTAATAAAATGTAATCGCATTTATTATCAGGTGTGACCCATTTACCACGGTTATAAACTCTCAAATTTATTGAATAACAACAAAATTTATAGCTCCTTTTTAAACTTTGTTTTTGTTTTTTTTTGTTTTCTAAAAATGAAAAGTCGTTGGCTTCCACTTAAAGAGTTTTGAAATATAACTAAAGAGTGCACCTGGACATGGAACCTGCTCGTTACAGTTTCTAGTTTGCTGGTTGTTTCCAGTACAACCTCCTCCTAGATTATCTCCAACGCACAGTCTCACTCGAAATTGAGATGGTGAAGCATTCAAATTGCTTTGACAGGATTCTGAACAGGAAGTCCAGCTTTGCCAATCATTGTAAGTACCTGGATGATATAATGATAATAAAGAAGTTATATAGATTAGTGAATAAAGATAACAAATTGGATTATACCTACTTAAACTCACATCATCGCCTTTCATTTGTAAACTTTCTTTAGTAAAAATTCAACAGCAACTTAAATGAGCAACAATAAGAGATGCTAGTTGATCAAGTTTACCTACGCTATTAAGTGAGAGGTAACAATGGAGCTGTAAACCGAACTTTCGTAAGGTAAGGATAAATAAAACAACACCACGATGGGCATGTTTTTTTGAATTTCATATCAGAGGCTCAATTATATACTATGATGCGTATCAACTAATATTTTTGAAAATATTACTGGAAATTAATACAGGTGATGAAAAGATTAAAGCTCTAGAACAACGTTTTAGACGCTGCTTTAGAAGTGGGTAACTGAGATCAAAAATCACTACTTACCATGAATAAAAAAAGAATGAAGTTGGTTCAATTGGTTGGTTGCACTTCTTTGATATTCTAAAATCACTTATAAAACGAAACAGTTTATACAGGGACTGTTTTAGCAATATCTTTCAAATATAACACTGCTGGACTAAATGTTCCACGCACTTTATTCCAATAGCAGCTTTAACTTATTTAAAAAAGTACCCCGTGTCTGTAAGTAGACATAAATTTTTGTATTTCCTAAAACTACAATTCTGAATCATATCTCTGTTAAGTTTCATTCATTGTCTTCAAAGGGATGGATGTTTTTTTGAAGTAATTAAAGTTTTGAAATGAAAATCCATCACTTTGGTTCTTTTTGGAATCTTATGTTCTACGAGAATTTAAATTTAGAAACCTGTTCATAAAACTGTATCTGGAGCTCATTAATTTGAGAGGTGAAAAAAAGCTTTTACTTTCAAAAACTGCGTCCTTAAATTTGACTAAGTAGTAGAGTGGTCCAAAAAATTGAAAGGTGGAAAGTTAAGTTGGACCACATTTGCTTTTTGTTCTATTCCCCATATGGACCTTTTTGCCAGTTTTTAAAATTTTTTAAGCATAACTAGGAGTGGCGCAATTTCGAACAATAAATGTTGTTGCGATAGAAGAAACAAGAAATAATTTAAAATTAGTTTCTTCAACAAGAAAATTGTAACAAAATAAAAACGAAATAAAGTATCATGACTTAAAGAGGTTATAGCTATTCTGAACTTAATTCACATATTTTAATTATTTAAATTTTTTAAAAAATTACAATATGTGAATTAAGTTCAATATCTAAATAATTTTTTTTTTAAACAGACGCTTTGATGACTCTGGAAAGGCTTTTCGCTGAGTGCCGACAACCTGCAAGAGATATTGCCTTTGCTTTTCGTCTTTCGTTATCGAAAATTTGAAGGTCTGAATTAAAGCAACCACTCTCCCCGCACAGTCATTAACTACTTTCATTTGCCTGGCAGTTTCCCCGAACTGAATATAAATTGGATACATTTGCCAAAGGTCGGGTGGCATCGAGAGAAAAACTTGAGCCTTTTCTGCTCCGTTGTCGATGAGAATGTCGAAAAGATGAGATGTTCGGCTTGTAACGTATGATTCCTATAGGTTTTCTAGCTTGAATGTTTTGTCTTCAATTATCTTTGGCGACGTTTTCTTTCTTGGCACGTTTAAGGTTCTGAACCATGGCGGCTTTGGTATGAACATCAACGCAGGGGTCGAAAAAAGCCAACCCAATCAAGTGTTTTGAAAAATACCATAGGTGTCTTTTGAACGCTGTCATTGCTGCATCTCTAACAGCATTGTTGCAGGTATAATCATTTAAAAGTCTCAACAGCTTCAAGTCATTATATGGGGCTCTTTCTGCCAAGCAATTTTCATGCCAAAATTTTCCATAGACTAGAGCAACAAACAGGCTGATGTTGGTCAAAGCTTTTCTTTCATGAGCAGTGAGAGTCACTTGATTCTTGAAAAGAAGGATTTTGATGGAACAGACGCCCTTTGACATCCACCCGGCGTGGTGCATGGCTCCAGGTGCTCAAAATCGCACTTCTTCTTTTGGGCAACCACCAAGAAAGATGAGGCACAATTGTAGAAGCTCGCCATAGTCTTGGCGAGCTTTTTTTTTTCTTGGCGTTGGTGATGGTTTTTTTCAGCTTCTTTGTAGTATGCAACCATTTTGTCGCGGAGATCAGTCATGGATCCACTGAAGAGCGTTTCATCAGCAGCATCATATTTGGTTTGGACAAATGTTGGCCATTCTTTTTGAAATCGTTTGCATACACCTACATCAGGTCCAGCGGAAGCTCCAAGATATGTGGATGCAAACACGCTGGAAAGTATAACTTCAAAAACTTGGTGGTGATATGCTATCCACACAAGGTCTTTCTTGAGAGTTTTTTCAATAATTGTGCAAGCTCCAGATTTTAAGCCAGTGTTTGAGACTGTTGTATCGAACACAAGCCCACGTATTTTGTCTTTGAGATGTCAATTATCCAATAGTTCAAGGTAGACACTAGCTTGCTCCTCACCTGTTCCCCTTATGATTTTGGGAACCCCAAGTAACTTTTCTTCTCCAGCTCCAGAAACTAGGATTGCAATTCTGTCTACCTTTACATTTTTCTGGACAATATCTGAAAGGAGTTTTCCATTCGAGTGCAACAGAAGTGGCACCTGGGTCGAGTATGATTTTTGGTCTTCGACTGCGTTGGACTTGCGTGTATCTATTCTAGAACGACGGGTAGTGCTGCTAGAACCTGAAACGCTATCCAGATCACGTCCAAGGGCTTCAGCAGCTGCAGCAATAACATAAGTAGTTTGCCGATCACTAATGTTAACGCGGTCAAGTGTTAGGTTCGAGTCTGGAGTCAGAATGTTATTCCTTGCCCTTTTTGGAGCTGAGCGAGGTAGCCTTGTGGAAACGCTGAAAAGTTCATCATCAGATACAAACTCAGTTTTAGAAGCGGAAGAGCTGGAAGAATATTCTGACAGTAGAGTTGAAGCGATCACTACTTGGTTTTTCCTGGCATCTTCAGCATCCGTTCCTTTTTGTTTTAAATGCTTTTCTGCTTGTTTAATTTTTCGAGATTCCTGTTGGGCCAAATCTTTATCCATACCTCCGAAACTGGAACTGGAGAGATCTTCTAGCTGGGATATCAGAAACGCTTTGTCTTCCTCACTGTGCATAATCTGAAATGCATCTGAGCTTGCAACATCAAAAAGTTCATGTAAATCAATTCTGAAAGTTTCCTCTTTCATTCTGTATTCCTCGAAACTTTTTCTTGGACTTTTTTTAATGACTTGTAGACATTACGTAACTTCAGCAACTTTTTGGCAGCATATCTAACTGGCGTAGTCGGTATCTTAGCCTTTTCCCAGTAACGAAAGACGGATTATATGGTAATATTGGCACTCGAGTTTAATGATTTCTTTTCTTCCTGGTGATAGTAGAGGAAGTTTTCCAGTGCTTGTTGATTCGAAGGAAGTCTGGAGCATTCCAACTCTTTAGTTGATTTTCCAACTAAGCACACACTGGCAGAACATCTCGTTGTTGGAGCTTTTGCCATTTTTGTCTATACAATAAACCAACAACATTTGCCAAGAGTTTACCAGATCTGTTTATGTTATAGAAAACTTCTCTTTCATGCAAACATCAAAAAAAAATTTAATGAGTGGTT
Source organism: Hydra viridissima (assembly GCA_014706445.1). Lineage (NCBI taxonomy): Eukaryota > Metazoa > Cnidaria > Hydrozoa > Anthoathecata > Hydridae > Hydra > Hydra viridissima. The sequence goes on along the minus strand of QPEY01000099.1, from coordinate 445,168 downwards.
GAAACAATCTAGTACTTCTACTACTAGTCTACTACAGAATGATAATTTTTAGTTTAGTAATAAAAATTTTCAGTTTGAAAAATGAATATATAAACATTTAATTTCATTTTAAATATATAATTTACCTTAGAATCTTTTAAGAATTCAAATTAGAGACAACTGCGTGTGATGTAAAAATTCATTGCTAAATTATAATTGACTTAATCAATAATCATATTAATGAGACTCATGCAGGAAATACAAACATGAGATGAAGTGAAAGCAACTAAAAGTTGGCTTTTTTTAAAATTTAGTAAGTAAGCAAAAAAGATTGCTATGCAAACAATATGTTTCTTTTAAAAACCTCATTTTACAGATTACTATATTTAATTTATCATAAAACTATTATGCATTTATTACATTTATTATATTTCACATGAACTAAAACTACCATTACTTAGTACTAACTCTCACACTTAGAGGTTAAAATATATAAATGGAAACCACCGATCAAAAAATGAAATAAGTTCAGACAAGCCAAAAAATGTTGAAAAATTACGTAACATTTTTAGTGTCCGCTAAAATTGTTCAACTTTGCGCCACCTCTAAATATTACTGAATCTGTCTCATTTTTGCCTTCAGGACTCCTCTCATGTATAGAAACAAGAGCAATTATCACCCAAAATTGATAATAATAAAAAAAATTTTAACACAGTAACTTGGACCAATCTACTAAGCAGGTGCAAATAAAAATTGAAAACATGGTTTTTGGAAAACATTCACCATTTAAGAAAACTGCTACAAAAAGCTGTGATCCTTTTGCATATCAAAATAATAAAAAAACGCAAGAAGCAACCACATTTATGAACCAGTTTCTGAAAGAAAAACCGATGTTTTCATTTTAATAGCGTAACAAATTTAAAAATATCTATATCATTTTTCTTTAAATTATCCATCAAATTGCTCTAAATGAAAAAAAAAGCATATATATTTCACCCGGTTTAAGTATGTGTTCATTCAAAAACGAAAATCCGCAACAATTTCTCAAATAATACGAATGACACAATTCATTCATCTGATGATGAAACGTTCTCTAATTAACTTAATCTAAAAGTAAGTTTAGAAACAGTGGACTTATCAGCAGTCAAGTTTAACGGTATCGCGGAGAAGAGACATGAACTGTAAGCTAATCAAGTTTTATATCAAGAAACAAAGGGTAAATAAATGAAACTAGTGGTGTGGCTTTAGAAGAAACACCTGTTTAACTGATTCATAAACTAGTCATATCAAGCACAAAGTTGGATTGGTCAATCTATCTATAGAAAATACATTTGAAATATTCAGCAGAGAAAAGGTTAACGATATTTTTGGAGTTCGAGTTGGAAAGCATAGTAACGAAAAACAACTAATGCCGTTTGTATGCCATCGTCTTATGTGCACCAGAAAAAACCCTTTCATTATTCGCAGAATGATACATATTAAATTCTGAGGTATACATTATAGAAAAGCAATAAAAAAGCGAACAACTCCATATTTATCAAAAAACATATTCATAGAATCAATTTCCTTCCAACAGTTTTTAATATGCATATGTATGTTCCGTCGCTCTTGATAGCTCTCCTCCATATCCTTAATATTTTGGTGAAAGAGTTCATATTTTTCATCATTTACTTCACGAAATGAGTCAGAAGTTCATGGAGATGGCTGTCGAGAATAATTCAATTTTATGTTCATCCATTCCAATTGATTATAACTTTCATGCCATGATGTTACGAAATATTTCTATGAACACTGCCTTGGCAATTACACAAGTATGGCCTTGAAAATGACTGTCTTCAAAACGATGCAAGTATGGCGTTGAAAGGCTAGACACCTTGTTTTGGTAAAGCTTTCTTATAAACACTTCTGAACTTGCATTTAGATGTGCCAATTGACTCTTTGTTGTTGCACTGAACTCTTTTTGCTATCAAAAAATAGGCTCCGTAAAAGATGGGTGCTTATTTGTTATCAACTGTTCAAAAATATATACTAGTGGTTGTTTCTCAGGTTTTTTCGAACCGTTTTAACAAAAATAAAATGGATATCAAGCATCGTTTTTCTAAATGTTACTGAAACTTATTTTGTTCTCACACCTGAACAAAAACAACTGTACTAAAAATGAGTTGAAGACGATGGAAGTTCATTAAGAAGTTAATGTAAGGATGAAATAATAAAAAAGGCGTCAAACAAAGATGTACGCACGATGACTTTATACAGTCATGTAAGTAAATGATACGTAGACGTTTGTACAAGTGAAAAAAAATGTTATGTAAGAAGTTAAGAAAACTATGTTTTCAAAAATAAACAATGTTTGACAGAAAAGTTAAAGATAAAGAAAATGAGAAGAAAGTTGGCCTAAGATAGGCCAGCGAAGACTCTGCCACTAATGATAAAAAGAAGAACGAGAGATTCGTTTAATGGAAAGTTTAAAGAGCAGAAACGGAGAAATTAATAAAAACAACTGAATATTCATTAAATACAGAAGTAAGAAGATACTATATTTAATTTGTTGATACAATCAATAAGAGAGTGTTAATCATTATGCATTAAGAAGAACATTATCTTGTAAACTATTGAAGCTATAACCCACTGAGGAAGAATAACTTAACTCTAACCATTGACTCTTGTCCTTCCCAAACCAAATAGACTGCAGAACCATAAGCTCAACACAAGCCTCCATGCTTCCCCCTCGGGTTTAACAAAGTGTATTGAAGTAGAGAGAGATCATATTGAAGAATATACTTTATTTCGTGCCAGAATTTATCGTTTTTCGTTACTATGTTAAAAATGCATTTCATACTTTCTTCATTTGTATTCCCGAAAAGGTTTTTGACAAGATCCATAAAAGATATCCACGCTCTTTTCTTTGTCAGTCTTTGAGTTTGTGAACTGCGAATCTTTTATTACTTTTCAGACTTTTGGTTTATCAAAAATAATTGCAATTTTGTCAGAAATCGTACGAGGAAATGCAGAACTAATGTACCCCAATCACTCACACTTCACATATAGAGCTATGAAGAAGTCGCTATGCCTGTCATAGCTCTTAATGTGAAGAGTGAGTGTTTCAACCCTAAATTAATATGAACACTTTAAGATTGATTCAAATCAATATGTTCAGTATGTTTATGTAAATCTTGTTCTTCTTTTAAGTAGCCAATTTACGCTTTGAGATGCACAGAGTATCCAATAATTGCCTGCATTACATAGGAAATCGTATGCTGGTTTATTTAAATCTTGCAAAACTAGGTTCAGAGCAATCCGTATAATGAAAAAATGTTGAGGCAAAAACTGACGCCATAAGATAGTGACTCTAAAATAACTAATATCAGTTTTCAAAATTAAAAAGAGAAAATGAAATTTCAACCTTGATGATTGCGTATAAATACAATCAAAGCAAGAGCATTTTGGATTTACAAAAACAACCTTTTAGACAGAAAAAGCTTTATATAAACAATAAACCGTTGAGAATGAGCGTTGATGATTTGTTAGCAAATATCTCACACCATGTCGCGTTTACTCTAATACGAATGAAAAGAAAGGCAACATTTTGAATAGCCTCTTTACGGTCATAAAATGAGTGGCATCATATCTTGAAACTCAAAAAAGTACAATACTTATTTCGTTGTGAATCCAGAAATGGGCACTTTGTAAAAACTATATCCTCAATAATGACAAGTATGGTAAGGTACAGTATGAGGATGAGGGTTTAAAGTTTACGGATATTAGTTAATGATTATTTTCGAAGTAAGGAAAAAGAAATAAAGTAAAAACAATTAAATGACCTTAACTTAGTAATATAAAAAGCAAATTAAATATCCGTCATCAAACTGAAAATATTATGTAGGAAAATAATCCATTATATAAAAGATATCTTGCCTTTGCAAGGAAATTTGCCGTAACACGTATCTTCTTCTGATTTTGTTATTCCAGTACATCCGGAAAAGTTTGGATCCCACGTTGAGTAGCCAGAACATGTTCGCGTGCGTTTACGCGAGGTAGTTAAGGCAACGGAACACAATTCCGGACAGATGCTCCATGAGCCCCATTCCGATATACTTCCTAGAAGCGAATATTCAAACACTCATAAACCCACACACACAAAAAATGCACAACTATTTACCTTTAATGCAAAAGGTATTTTTATACTCTAATCAATGTCATTATTGTCCTTTCTCATCATTTCTTACCAAAAATGCTTTTCATAGATCTTTTTTTTTTTTTGCAGATATGCAATTTTTTGATTCAATTTTTCTGAAATGTTTGTACGATATACCTTTATATTTTTTTGTTATGAAAGTATATTTAGTCAATAAACTTTTTACTATCTAATCTTTTCAATCTTTTCTATTTTATTTGAAAATCTATTCTTTTGAATAAACTTATTTTGTTATAAACGCATTGATATTTCTATTTTTTTGTTACATGTTTTTTGAGTAGTTAGCCCTTTCGAGCTCTCAACCCTTTAAAATTTGAAGAAAGAAATGCAGTAACGTATTTCAGTATATTCAATTTAATGAGATTTAAGTAATGCATCAAAAACCTCAAATCACACAACCATTATTCAGTGTGCATACCTTAATACACAGTGACTAAAATGCAGTATGTATTTTCTCCGTTTTTAACACATTGATACGTTAATCATTTTCCTTTCTTGAATAAACAGTTTAAGGCATGAAATATTTTTTGATGAAGCTTTGTATAAATAGTAATTACCTTCACAATTCACTGTATTGCAGGCCTGGCTTTCAGTCTCTTTTTGACCATCACATTTTTTATCAAAGTTACCTCCTGAGCAAACTCTGTATCTTAACGCTTGTGGTTGAATTAAAGTCAGTTGGCAGCTTGCCGAGCATGTACCCCATGATGTCCACATTCCCCAAGACCCTAAAGTAAGTATCTGCTTTACATAGTTCTTTTGAAACTCATAAACATCGTTTAAGTAACGAACTTTGGTAACTCGCAAGTATAAAAAAAGTAAATCATCATTCCTTAGATTAATAAAAATTATAATGATTTATCAGAGCTAATCAAGGGTTTGAATGGTTTGAACTGTAAAGATGAAGATTTATTAACTATCTTTTAAATTCCTACCTGGACACCCTACTTGAACATTACAAGACCTTGTTTGCAAGGATGGTCCACTACACACAGTTAACAGGCAGACATTATATCGCACTTGAACTGGATTTGTATCGGGGTCTGACTGGCACGTTTCTGAGCAGTAGCTCCATTCACCCCATTCAGAGTAAACACCTGTTATTGTAAAAATTGCACAGATGTTATACCTTTTTTCAATCATACTACAGAAGTTTACAACTAATAGTACTTTAAAGTTACGATGTATTTGCGATATTTGTTTTTTATTAATATTATTCTTTTACTAATATACCAACTAGTCATTAGCACTTCTCATCTTAATTATTATTCAAACATTATTTTCAACAAGAAAAACTGCTTTAACCTTTTTAAAAATTTTTGTAATGCGTTTTTTGCACATTTTTGTTTAAAAAAAAAGACATCATAATATAATTCCTACAAAAATTAATGTTTAATGTTTNCACAAAAAATACACAACATTTTACCCATAATGCAAAAAAGTTACTCATGCTTAAATATTACGAAATCATGCTCAAAATGCAAAAACATGTATTTCTTAATCTGTTTCTCTGAAATAAAAATAAATTGATATTGTTTACTGCTAAATTATCTGTGTATTAAGTATAAAGTGAAGTCAATACACAAAAGGATATATAGTGTATTGAAAATTGTTTTAAAATGAGTGTAAATCTAAATAAAAAAAAAAAGAACTAAAAGCGGACATTAAAAGCGGAGAAGAGCTTGAATACATTAAGGGCAACTCGGAAAAGTTGAAATCATGTTTGGAAAACTTAAATTTAAAGTTAAACTTAGAAAGAAACTAAAGTATTACAGTTTTAAAGTATTACAGTTTTAATGAAAAGATTTGCTTCAGATGAAGGAATTCTGAGAACATTAGATGTAGTTCATATTTGCGTGCATGGAAAAACCAAACCTGTCAATATTTATATCGAAGCTCTTTGTTTACCTTTCCTGTGTTCCCCGTAGCAAAATCAAGATTTGAAATTGCCATTAAAAACATATCCTTATTTTAAAAACTTACAACTAGCAGAAAACGATTTAGTGGGAAATAATCTCGAAATTGACATTTTAATTGGAATGGACAATTAATATAAATTTATGACAGGGCGTATTATTAGGAAAATCTTTGATGGACCAGTAACCTTAGAAAGTAATTTGGGGTGGGTTATTTGTGGCCCAACAAACATGGGATCTAACTCAAAAGAATTAACAAACTTATAAAGTCTCAGGTTGATATACCTAACACTGAACAGCATAGGAAAGTTTTAGGGCTCAGTTGGGACATCAAGTTGGATGAACTTGTTTTTTGTTTTGATGAATTAGTGGATGAGGCACTTAAATTGCCACGAACTAAACGTTCCTTATTAAGTATCAGTTCAAAAATATATGATCCTCTTGGACTGTTGATTTCAATTATTATTCAATCAAGAATGATGTTCCAGAGAATATGTACAGAAAAAATGGATTGGGATAATCTCTTGCCTAATGATATCTGGACACAGCGGTACAAAGGTTATATGGACTTAAAGAACTTAGTAGTTTACTCATACCAAGATTTTTAGTTATTGACGAAACTAATCAAGTAAAGTCTGTTCAAACTCATGGATTTTGTGACAGGTCAACACAAGTATACACAGCATTGTGTCATTTACGAATTAAAGCTTATGACATAGTCGTTATAAACTTATTTAAGGCAAAACCAAAGGTTGCTCCATTAAAAAAGCAAACGGTTCCGAGACTTGAACTCTTGGGTTGTTTAATGTTAAGCAAATTAGTAAATTCTGTAAAAAATGCAATTAGTAATGTACTTCATATTGAAAGGATTTACTATTAGGCTGATTCAAAAATTTGTTTATCGTGGATTCATGGAGTAAATAAGGAATGGAAATATTGGGTTGAAAACCGTGTTAATTTAATACGAAGTTTATCTAAAATTGATGATTGGCATTTTGTCTCTGGAACCGACAACCCTGCTGATATTCCAACTAGAGAAAATGATTTAAATGTAATACTCAAAAGTAAGAGCTACTGGAATGGACCAGAGTTTTTAAGGCTTGATTCTACTCGTTGGGCTGCGGAAAACAATTGCGAAGATGAATTAACAAAATCGTCTATCAATTCCGAGTAGGGTTTCTCAATCGGGATTCCGGGATCCCAGGGATAAAAGTGGCTGCGGGATTTCCCGGGATATCACTCTTATATCCCGGAACATAACTTTTTTTAAATTTTACATATGATAGCTGTTTGAACTAATTAGACCAAAAATAAGAAAAAATATTGTTGCATTTAGTTGTGTTTTACGTGTTCATATTTTATATCAAAACCTAGCACAACAAGAAATCTTAATGTTAAACTATCTAACTCAAGGAATGAGTTGCAATTAGCAATGCGATGTTTTCTTTTTTCTCGTTATTACAAGATATGAGTAAAAAATAAAAAAGATTTCTTGCGACGAAAACAGTAAGTTTGATTTTTAAACTTCTAAGTTATTGAAAAGTTAAATTTTTTCTGTATTGAACTATTGAAATATTTAATAACTTTTGTAATTTAAAAACGGCAAACAAAGACATATAAAGTCATACGTAAGATAACATGCATATGTAAGAAATATTTGTAACTTTACCTTTAGCTGTTTTACGATTCAATTTAGTTACACCATGTCAATTGTAAATGGATCGAAAGCATGGCAGAATTTTTTTAAAGAAAAATCTGGCGAATCTGCAATTTGCAGAAAGTGCAATGTAAAGATAATGTGCAAAAGATTTTCAACTAGTGGGCATCTTCGTCTTTTAAAAAACGCACATAAAGATTTGGATTTAAATATGAAGCGCCTACATGAAGATACTGGTTCGGAAATTAAAATTATGCAAAAGAAAATCACACTGTTTGTTAAACAGCAGACTATCGAGGAAATTGTGTCAAAGCTAGCAACGATGGATGGCTTCTTAATAAATCCCATAACAAAGAGTGAATTCAGTAGAAAATCATTGTCTGAAAAAGGCATGTTATTACCAAAAATCCATCCCATGTTATTTTTAACAAAGTTTTGGAACCTGGGATTGATTCCGTTGGGTTGAAGTTTGTGTCAATTAAAAAATTCTGATTAACATAGTCTTTACTAGTATATAGTAAAGGGAAACAATTGAGTTTGAAATCAAAACCGCGTGCTGAGTATAAAAAATAGCCAATTTTCATCCTTTTCTCAATATTTTTTTATAGTTTTATATATTTTTTCAATAATTCATATACTTTACAATAAAGATTACAACATGGATGATACTATTATTAAATTCTTCTTGTGTTAAAACCGGCAACAGCCTTTTTTAATTTTTCTCCATGTTTAATATGTTCTGTACTGACTTTATATCTTTTCTCGGTAGGTTTAAAATTAGCATGCACTGCCTCGCCAGACTGTTCAGCAAAATTTCCCAGTCTCATGCTATAATGTTTTATAAATGGAACAATGTGGCTTACAACATGTATTTTCCATGTTGTAGACAAAGTTAATCCCTCTATGTTTTCATTATGGATATCATTTTGCAGGGATTTAAAAATATCAGCAAAATTATTGAAAGTAATTTCAAATTCTGGTTTTAAATCTTTACCAAAAGCAGCATCTTTTACTGATTTAAAAGCTCGCAAGCAGTTAATTACAGTTAATATCAGATGTTGGTATATTGGGATTTCCTTAATCACAGCTTGTTCAAGATAATCTAACTTTTCAAGTATTTTGTTGGAGTTACTTCCATTCCAACCGATTCCGTGGTAGCCTTGAAAGGTAATATGATGACTAGTCAAACAAGTTTTAAAACTAGGTTTTCAGAGGAACAATAATACTTTTCCTAAAACTCCAACTGGCCCTAATATCATGTGCAATTTGGGTGGAGCTATCTTATGAAAAACTAATTTTTCAGGATTCTCATTCAAATAAATTAATCTTTTACTAATGACAGTAATTATTTGACATTTTCGTTTGAGGCACCCATCATCTCTATATTTCTGAGCCCAGTCATCAACACTTCAAAAAGTCCTAGAATCTCCAGAGATTAAAGAGCATAATCTTGTACAGTATAAACAGGCATATTTTTCAGAATGTGTAGACTGACCCAGTACAGCGTTTGCACATTTTAAGTCAAAAGCCATATAATAGTTTACGTCCTCCGACTTAAGTTTTGATAGAATCAGTCCTAAATTCCAGTTGGATTCAGGAACGTCCTCAACTACAGCTAAAATCTGGATACGCTGAACTCCACTATCTTGATACTTTGAAGAACAGGAATGCAGATTTTCAGGATCAAACACATTACATGCAACCTTCAGGAGACCTCCTCTACAGCCGTATACACAAATGCTTTATAAGGGTTTAGTTTCCTATCATTTACAGTACGCATTACAAAATCAATTGAATTTTTAACAAAAACCAACTTACAGTCTATTTTTGACCCAGCCTTTCCTCTAAACTCAACTAATTCTGCAGTATAAAAGGATTCAACATATGACTGAAGTTATTCATTTTTCCCATTATATTTTTGGTAAGGCAAATAGGTCCAAATGAGCTCTTAAGACTGAAAACAGAGACCTGAGTTCCTGCTTTGGAAAGTTCTAAAACAGTCTGTAAAGTCAGCAGAATCTGAAAAGGCATCATATTTGCAGCTTGGATTCTTTCTGATTTGCATGCATGCATGCATCCATACATACATGCATTCATGCATACATACATACCTACATACATACATACATACATACATACATACATACATACATACA
>QPEY01000099.1:414750-434980 GCA_014706445.1 Hydra viridissima | reverse complement strand
AATAAATTTATTTGGCTATGTGCATTTAACGTTTTAAAGACATTTTCCTGTTTTAAAGAAAAATGTATCAAGGGGATACCAAAAAATTAATAAATCATGTATAATTTACGTTTGCTTAATATTAATCTTATTAAAATTCATGTTATAAAAAATATAACAAGAATATAGCCTTACTTTTTCGTCAATTTAAAGCATGATAAAGTGTTATTATTTTGTGTTAGTAACCAAAAACATATTGTGTTGAACTTAGTAATGTCGAGGAAAATGGTTCTGCCTTACACTGATGTGACTTACGTCAGTTGTAAATTACTTAAATAATGTTGAATAATTGGTAAATTATTTTACATCCGCATACTTTTTATTTTAATTTTACAGATGGTTTAATTTTGTCAATTTGAAGGCGTTTTTCTAAAAGGGTATAGTTAAGGTTTCGCAACTTTAAATTGTGGAAAACTGCCACTATTAATATGGTCCGTCTGTTAAGTAACAGACCGACCATAACCCGTATTACGGGTTGCTTTTTGCTAGTACTTATGAATTTGAAACACCATCGCATTATCAAATTCTTTACAAAAAATACCGTCTAATTTTGTCAAGGTTGCTCATAAAGTGACTTTCACGAAGTCCTCTGTGCTCATGCGCTTAACTATTTTATCGCTGTTTTTTATCCTGCTGTATTCTGTCTCCAAAAAATGGCCATATAATCCTCTCCACCATAAACTCTGTACATCTCACTGCTTTGGTTTAGTGAACCCGTCTTAATACTTAAGGTTATTGCTTCTTTTTGTTAAACTTTCTTTTTCATAAATAAGTCATTGCTGTATTAAACGTTAGTATTAACAAATAGAAATCGCTAAAAACACGTCTGATATGAAACATCCCATTCTCTTGCCACGTAATTTAGATTTTGGTAAAATATTTACTCTACTACGAAGTATGCTTAGGCTACTGAAATCTAGAATACATACCAAAAATCTTATTAAAAAGAACCAACCCTGAAGCTTTCCCTCTTTTTAAATAACTTACTCTGATGCGTTCCCCTGACATTTTAGTAGACTTATTAGTTGATCTAGCCTTTAAGTGAATAAATGTTGATTAAGAAGGCCTTTCGTGTGTTTAGAATGTACCTGAGAGCACTTATATAGTTTCTCTCTCAATTTCTCAGGAATTTGTCGAATCTCGTGGTATATCATGGTATTTCAACTTTGCAACTGATCGTAATGTAGGTTAATCTTTGCTTCTAGACAACCAATAAACTTTAAATTATGTTACTTACTAGAACAATCAAATTCAAAGCAGTTACTGAAGTCGTCATAGAGTTTGATAAAACCATATTGTGGGTTTATCGATTGCATTTTAAAGCAGTATTTGGCGCAGTGACAAAATTGAATGAGTTGCCGAACTTAGAGAATACCATTAACAAGTCCTGCATTGTTTTCGTGTCTGAACTTTTAACGTATATTGTGGAAAACAAGAATAATTTACAAACTAATACAGGAACAGAGATATTAGAACCACTTTTCAATCAAGATTTAATTAACAGGATCCAAACAAAAGCAACTGTTGGTAAATGTATAAAATTGATGTTAAAATATGTTGATGACTGAATAAATTATTTAAAAGTTATCAAAAGAAATAATCAGCTTTTTAAAAATTTTTTTTCCATACTTTACCTCGCATCAGAAAAAAGTTAACTTAATTGTTTAGATTCTTCGCCAAATAATTAATAATGTTTCCAATTTTTAACATCCTGATAATGCAGAATAACTTAGATATGTGAAAAGAAAAGTCTGAAGGCAGTAAAGTTAGTAACGGTAATTTAAGTAAAAATTATTACAGAAACCGCTGAAAATGTACACCCTGCAACTCAAGTATTTATTATACTTTGTAAATTACAAACTTGTTTACAATATTAAAAAAATATATATTAGTAAAAACACAAAAAAAGCTCTTTAAAATATTTTTTCTTGGAAGGGTTTTCTTACCTTCTATACCAAATAATAGGACGAAGGATAAGAATTTGGATGACCTCATTACTGGATTCACAGAAGTTACCCTGTAAAAGAATATTTGTGAAAGCCATAATTTTGATATTTGACTAATTATATATGCATTAATTTATAAATAGATAACACAGAGAGAGATGAGTATCCAAACAAAAAAGTTTGTGAAAAATATTCTTAGGCGAGTTATTTCAGAAAATAATTAAGTCTTAAAAGAAAATTTTTATGATTGTTATGAAAATAATCTTCCATCAAGATTACCGAAAACAAAAATAAAGCTATCTAAATTAAATTCATTCGGCTAAAGTTTAAAAAAATATTCAACCTTGAGAAAGTTTCAATATTAAGTATCCAAGCAATGATTTTGAAATCAAAAGTTACACCAAAAAGTCAATTTTTATAACTTTTTATTATTGAGTTGGGCTAATGTCGGCTCTAATGATCTCTGCGATTCAATTTTTGATTGATTTAAATAACTCCTTTACCATATCTGAATCAATTACACCCTAAGCTTCTTGAAGCAAGATTTTTAGGTTTTCTTTCTTTTTCATGCATCGTGCGCCTGCTTTTATTTAACCAGAATAGCCCACAGGTGTTCAATTGATTGAAATCTCCACATTTAGAAAGAAATGTAAGTAACTCAATCTGTTTTTAAATGAAAAACTAGTTTATTTCTTTTACATTTGCTTGAGGTCGATTTTTTGCTGGAAGAAGAAACTTTTACGCATTCGCAGTTTTTGAGTTTAGGACGGAAAATTTTTATTGAGAATGTTGACATAATCCTTTGAGTCCATAGATCCACAACATAACTCTAGCTTTCCGATTCCACTTCAAGTCTTCGATCCCCACACCATAACAATTCCTCTACCGAAATTTGCTGCTCCACGAATGCAACTGAGTTTGAATGCTTTGCCTTCCATTCTCCATAGTTTTTGAGCTCCATCGAACTTCATATAATTAAATTTTGATTTTTCAGTCCTCAAACTTACTTTCAGAATGTTAACGGCATGTTTAAAAACTACTTAGCAAATGCGAATCCTCGCTCTCGATGGGTTTTGTAAAAGAATGTTTTTCTTGCGAGGAACTCTTGCTTTAAATCCAATCTTTTTAATCGATTTTGAATACTAAATGGGGTCACTGGATTTTCAAGTTTCTTTTCATGAAAGTTTGACGCATTTGATGGTGATAAAAATTCGTCTTCCTGCACCATCCTTACAATTTCTCAATCCATTCTAGTTGTCGTTTTGCGCTTTGCTCCTGATTTTTGTGTAATTTTTCACGTATTCAAACCTTTGGTGTTTTTTACCCAACTCGCAAATGGTTTTTAGTACCATTCTAGCCGCTTCTTGTATAAATCTGAATGTTTTACCTTGTTTGAACAAGTCATTATGTTGCGCTAAGCTTGCGACCTTTTCTTGGTTTTAAATCCCATTTTTGATGGTTTCAATTACAGATCAATTAGCTTTGAAATATATTTATCGATTATTTGCGATAACTAATTTTTTGATTATAAAATAACTTGATATATTGTTTAAAGATATTTTTTAATTATTGAGGCTAGTTGGCAAGTTTTAGTTTTTGAGCTCTGTGCATTTCTTGGTGAACTTTTTTGAAGATATAAAACTGCAGTCAAACTAGTATGAATTTGGCAAGCATGTTCAAGTCTCAATGATTATAAAAAAAAATAATTCATGGCCCTAAAGGGGCTTCCAAAAAGAAAAGAATATGTGCCAACTAACCCCAATAGCATTTTGCTCACAAAAAGGCCTATAAATCCCCAAAAACGCAAAATATTGAAAAACACAAAATGTGACTGGTTAGAGTGAACCATACAACACTTACATCTATTCGATTTTACATGAAGTTAATGCTATTACTTTTAATAATTAAAAAAAAAGTAACTGAGTTACAGAACTACAAAAAAAAACACAAAAATTGCTATAATATCTATGCGCATGCTTTTAGAGCCTTAATACTATATTGAAAGATGAATTATTTAAGTAGGAAGTTCCATGTAAATATTTGGAAATTTCTGGTGGAAAATTCCAAAGTTAAACGCAGTCTGTCAACTTACTTCTGTAGCCAACTTGCCCCGATCTCCTTTAAACTTTGTAAACGTTTAAATACACTTTAAATACACTTAGAAAACGTTGTTATGTTTGGATAATAATCTATTGTCGAGATTTTAATGCGCTTTAAGGAACCGTTTAATTAAAACGTATTTTTGCTTTTTAAATCTAAATTTTTCACTAATAGCACTATTCTACTTGCCTATTAAACTCAGCATTAGTCCTTTGTCATTCTCAATGATGTTATACAAAAGGATAGAAAACGGGAAAGTTTCCACTAAAAGAAACTTAGATAACTTTCAAATGGGTAAAGAGGTATTTTATAGAATGCCTTTAAACAAAGTTAATCATAAACAAATAAAGCGGAACGTTTTGCTTCCAAGATTAATTACTAAATTTGAGGGCTATTTGTGGAATTTTATGAAAAATATTTTAAATATTGTAAACAGCAAAACTTTTTAATGAAAAAAAAAGAAATTTTAATTTTTGTTTGCGTTTTAAAATCACAGGCTAAGCGAGGAATGGAAATTAAGTCTGAAATTGTCTGAAATGCTTGAGATGTTTTATGGCTCTTTGAATGCTACTGTCTGTATTCAACGAAAGAAAGTAATTACTAAAATACAAAATCTAAAGCTGCAACTTCTTTTTCCAGCTTTAAATTTTGCATTTTGGAAAGCTGCTAATTCATTCTACAATGCTTTAAACAATAAAGATAAAAAAAGACACAAAAAAAAATGAAGCCTGTGCCTAAAGCAGCATTCTCTGGAAATGCCGAAACTGTAATTAAGGTTTTTGAAAGTTGAAAATAAAATAGAGAGAAAGTTGAGTCATTTTTACCTTAATCAAGACAATTGGTTAATATTGCTAAGTTATTAGAAGACGCGTTAAGGAATTGTTGTAAAATTTTCAGAAAGTTCTTTATCGAGATTGCGTGCAGGTATGGACCCAATCAGTTTTATGTTATCCATATACTAAAGGTTGAAAGGAAATGATCGTAGGAGCAAGGAATCTCCGCGACCTATCCACTGAAAAACGGTGGAGTTAGTGAATTAGTGATCCCGACTTATCTTTTCGAGGAAGTGCTTAAGATCAGCACATGCTTTAAGGGTTAAGAACTGTTTTTCTTTTACCAATAATTTTTGTAAATATGTTTTAAACGATTTTCAAAGTCGACTTTTGAGGGCTTTTTGTGAGATTTTATAAATAAACGCGAAGTTTATTTATGTTTACAAAGGTAATAAAATACAACAACGGAATTGTTTGTTATATGGCACATTAGTACTTTAAAGACATACTGCCCCATTTCAAGGAGCATGAGTTCTAGGATTGGATAAGTTAGGGAGGGTAAAAAAAAATATTTTTTGTTCACTTGTTGTAATCCAAAATTGTTTATTTGCATTTCTAGTATTGGCTAAACACACGAACTGTTACAAATTACAGTTTTTCGTAATTTTAATGGTAGATACTTAATACTAAACGAATTGATATATATAGAAATGTGTCTTGTTCTAGAGATAATTTACGTATATTAATTCTATTCTTTTAAGTTTTTTCATCCATTCACCAAATGGTCTATTTCTTAAATATCGTATTAACAACTTAAAGAAACTCACTTTGTTTTGAAGCAATAATCTCAGAAACAGAAAGTTACTTAGATTATTAAAAGAAAAATGAAATATACAAAATTAAATACTCAAGGTACCTAAATGATATCTTCTCAAACTTTCAGAAATATTAGCTAGCTCTTATGAGCCTTGTTATAACAATTAACACTGTAATAATTATTACTTTCTCTTTCCTTTCCATGAAAAGTCTCTTCAATTAAAAACTTTTTTTTTCGGAAATCGCAAAAAAATATGGCGTATAAGAAAATATTATTTTCAAATCTTGTATTTGAGTTCAATGTTTCAAACGTTATAAGTAACAAAGTTTATAAAGAAACAAAATTACCTCAAAGAAATATTTAACGCTCACTCGTTTTTAGCATTTTTAATAAGTTTAAATGACAAGTACTTAAAAGACGGGTTTCGAAACTAGCATTGTTTTACAGATTAAGTTTAAAATGCTTCATGATAAATCTTGATTAGGTTATCTTTGATGGTAAGAATTAAAGTCGTTGTTGCTTCATTAAAAATTAATTTTGTTTTAACTTCTGAGTCATTCTAAAACAGTTTTAACAAGTTTTCTTTTTATTAGTTTGTTTGCAATTACATTAAGTTTAAAGCGAGTTAACATTATGGTAAGAATTAGCCATTAAAAATAACAATAGCCATTTAAAAATAACAATTAGCCATTTAAAATAACAACAAATTCGTTCATAACATAAAGAGAACTTTAAAATTATGTTAAATAGTTTTAAACAATGTGAAATCCTTCTGGAAGTGTTGGAAATACAGATCTATATGCCTTTTTGTCACTCATGCAAATACATCCTTTTCCTCTAAATCTTCATTTATTATAATAACATTAAGTTTCATAAAAAAGTCCATCGTTTTTATAAAAGTGCAACCAAGCATAGCTCCGCATGGTGCATTTTTATGATTAAAAACCATGTCAATGATAAGTATTTTATGATTAAAAAGCATGACAACAATAAAAGTTTTCCTCGATAAAACCACTATCATTCCATTTCATATGAAACATTTCCGAAAGTGAAAATATTGCAAGTTCCCATTCTTTCATTGAATTACCATATTTAACATAACAAAGTACATTGATCGACGAAACCAAGGACTGAAGGTATACGCCTTAAATATTTCAGATTCTTGAGGGCTCTTTAAAGAGCTTTAATGTTCTTGATAATTTTGCACAAAATCTGATTCAGAGTAGCAATCGTTTAGTCTTCAGTATCAAAAGCGGATAGAAGGAACTTATTAGCATGTCGACATTTAGAAATTATTTCGCTTCTTTTGTTGAGCAGGTTGTTTTCTTTGTGCGATAAAACTTCAAACTTCTCGTGAAGGCAAATGTTACAGGTCTTGGTTTCTCGGTTGTAAGGTTTACAGCCCTTTACAATTCTCCACTTTATTACCGGTGAAATGGGTTTTTCTTTGATTTTCCAAATTTCCTTCGAAAGCTCGGTATCATTCTAATATCAGACTGTATTAAAAGATTTTAAATGGTTAGCATATCTTTGCTTAAACGGTGTCTCGCTAATGCCAAAACAATCTTTTATATATATATATAACACAATATATATATATATATATATATATAAATTGATATATATATATATATATATATATATATATATATATATATCAATTTAGAGAAATAACTATGTAACTGTTTAGAGACAAAGTTCTTCAAGTTTTATTTATCACAAAGTTCATTACTTGTACACCAAAATTAATAAATTAATCAAAAGTATTAAAAAAAGTTGATTTCCTTCTGGACAAAACAAGTGCAACTCGACAAAATGTTGATCAAGCTGTATTTCGCTATCAATATTTCGCGGCGAATCATTTGATGTCGATCACAGCCTTGCATCTTCGAGGCATAGATTCGATTAGGTGATCAATGAAACTTTGTGGAATCGCTGCCCAGGCCTTTTGGATTTGTTCAAACAGTTGATCCTTATTACGAACACCTTTACGATTAATTCTGCGGTTGACGATCTCCCACAGGTTCTCGATAGGGTTGAGATCCGGAGATTGAGGCGGCCAATCCATCACCGATAGGTGGTTGTCTTGAAACCACTGCTTGACTACCTTTACAGTGTGTTTCGGATCGTTGTCTTGCTGAAAAACCCATTTCATTTGCATACTCCATTCAGCATGAGGTAACATAATATCTTTCAAGATATTTTTACATATGAAACGGTCCATTATTCCATCGTCTCGATGTATTGGACCTAGACCGTTAGCAGAAAAACACCCCCAGACCATTATATTGCCTCCACCATGCTTCACGGTCTTATGGCAGTAACGTAAATCGAGGCGTTTTCCGGCCGGTCGACGTACACGGCAAATCCCATCGCTCCCAATGATGTTGAACTTCGATTCATCACTGAACATGACAGTTCGCCATTTCTGCACATTCCAGTCAATATGAGATGTAGCAAACAGGAGCCTTTTCTTCTGGTTTTTTAGTGAAATCAGCGGTTTCTTTGCAGGGCGTCAAGAAAACAATCCGGCTTCAACGGCACGTCGTCTGATTGTTCGGTCCGATACAGGCAGCTCTAATTGCTTTTGTATCTCGACTGATGATATCCAGGGATCCTTCTTGACAGATCTGACGATCATAGAATCCTCTCTAGAAGTGGTGGAACGCGGTCTTTTACCTTTGTTATCTACTGCCAACTTCCCCGTAAAACGATATTTGAAACATAGTCTTGATGCGGTCCATTTTTTCACGCGATATTTATCACAAATACTTTTTTGTGACATTCCACTTACGTAATCGCCAATAATTTTCTTTCTTAATTCCAATCCAAGACTGTCGGGAGCCATTTTTTCACTTGGAGTCATAAAAGTAATAAATATTTCTGGATGCTACTGGATGCTTTCAGATGCTTCTTCTGGAAACTTCCGGAAGCTTCTTCATGCTTCTGGAAACTTCTGGATACTTCCTTTAATTATTAAAAAACTTCCGTGACGTTGACACGGACCAGACTTAAGAAAATGAAACAAACCAAAATAGTTGCACTTGGTTTGTCCGCTGAAAAATGGCTCTTGTCAACGAAATTCTGTCTGTGTGCTGTCACCTGTCAGCTGATTGCTCATGTCATGGCATGCTATGACTCCTGACTCCTGAACTGTTTGCTGTGGTAGTACAGCTATTCACGAAAGTTTAAACGATTGCAGAATTTTTTTCAAGTATGTTTGGTTTTTGTTTAATAAAGAAAAACTGTAAAATGATATCGGCTTAATTTTTTTTATTTATTAGAGAAAAAGTAATTAGCTTTAAAATGAGTATCAACGTATTATAAAAATTTTAACATTTAGTTAGAAAAAAAAAATTACCAAAAATTCATATAGGAAAAATAAGAAGCACAAAAGTTTAAACGAATTGCAACATTCGAACAAAAAAGCAAAATTAATATTTAAAGTGTCCTCCTTTGTTTTTATAGCAAAGATAAACTCGTTTATCCATTGATTCAACTAATTTATGCACATCACGCGAGGTACCTTTAGCCAGTACTCATTCAAAAGTTGTTTTAAATGCTGAGTTGATTGAACTTTATAGTATGTCAGTTGATTGTTGATCCAAGACCAAATATTTTCAATTGGGTTGAGATCTGGTGATCTAGGGCACCAGGGCATCACTTTGAACTTTTTTTTCAAAAAGCATTCTTTGATTGAGTGTGCTGTATGAGCTGAAGCCCCGTCTTATTGAAAGATGAATTGCTTGCTTCTGCCATACAAGTGTCTGATAGATGGATTTAAACGCGTTTTCAATGTGTTCTTGTGGTTGTATTGATTAGATACAAAAGATATCAAAGTAGGGTTCTTTATTTTCTAAAACATTTCCTTGTATTTTAATTCAAATTTCCCTTGATCACTTAAGTGGTTTATATCACCAACTGTTGGTTACCTTCAACTTAGGATTTGGAACTGAAAAGACCTAGATGAATTTATTTTTTTAATGAAAAATACTTAACAAGACTGTTTTGATTTTTTTTTTCTCACTATGTTATTTACTTTTTATTTAATCGTATATTAAAAAAATATCACTAAAAGAATTGGTTTCAGCAAAACATTTTTCCCTTGAAAAAAAATGGATTACCGCTATTGGCTGCTAAGTGTACTTTTCGATAAACTCCCCGAATTCGTCGCTCGATTATTTTTCAAGTTCGACTTACTCAAGCACAAACTTGAAATTTTCAAGTTTCGTTTAGGCATTCGCTCTAGCCGATTTTAGAAGTTTGACTTGACAAGTTCAAATTCGACATAATTTCGGTTCTTTTTTTTGATTAAATAGGCCTCTGCAAAATTATAGAAACAAGAAACAATTCATATCCCGCAATTAATTTAAGGTTTTGTGAACAAAAACATAAAATTCAATACTCTTTTTGAAATATATTAATTCGATTTTTTAATGACATTTTGTTTAAGGAATTATTGTAAAAATATTAACAATTCTATTTTATTTTTTTTAACATTTAAAGACCAAAAAAAAAACTTTATAGCATTGTTTTGCTATTTATCACTTGTCAAGTGATAAATAGCAAAACAATGCTATAAAGTTTTTTCACTTGTAAATCAACTTGTCAAGTGAATTTATGTCTAAATATTTATATCTAGAAAACATCATGGAGTGGAGCAACTGAAATCTTTGCCCATTAATGTGTGCTGATGAATCAACTACTTAGCATAGTCGGACAAGCAATATGGACATACATTACAATGAAAGTCAAAACAATTTTGGTGGATTCATAGTTACCTTCTTGCTTAAGTTCAAAAAGATGTAACTGGGAAAATCAACACAATCTTCCTGATAAATTAAGTGTTACTTTTTGAATGAATATGTTGAACACCTTGTGATCTTTAAAAAATTTTTAATCTTTTGATCTAAATGCTTAATCGGTATATTTTCCTCCATGCTAGGTAAATCTTTTTCTAAAAGTGTTGGACGACTGTTAAGCTGTGCCTTAAGACTATTCAAATTAAGTAACATAATGTATTCCTTATTCCTAAGAGTTGAAATCAGGAATCTATGCCTTATTTTATGCGGATATTAATCAAAGCAGACTACCAATTGTTTGGTAGAACAATGTTGTGCAATCAATTAATGCCTCTTAGCTCCAAAACAATAAATTATTTAAAAATTACCCAAGATAAAATTACTGATATATTTTATTCATTATTCCTGCAAAAAAAATTTTTTTTTAAACTCGTATTAATAGTAAAAGAATGTATAACATACCATGCAGTTATGACGGTTTTGGAGGGTGGGGATAACTGAAAAAATTATTTAATTTTATGTTATAGTCAGATTCATGCAGTGATGATGAGTGCTAGCAACTAAGTTCTGAAGATATATGTTTTCCCCACCTTCAATAATATCAAGTAAATTTGGATTTAAAAAGTAAATCAGTCTTTTAAGGAATGGAATTTTAATGCACTTATAAAGACATTTTGACGCTTCTTTTTTCTTTCTTTTTGTTATTTGGTTATATTTCCACTTTTTATTCTAAGGGCTTTGCTTTTTTAATCTTAATACTTTAAAGAATGAAAATCGAATATTATTAGTTTTCAAAAGAACCTTTATGAACTTTTCAAATTAATTTTTACAATTTTTGAATCCTAATTTTCTGTTTTTGTCAAGCTTTACTTTTCCTGGAAAATCTTTCAACTAAAACGCATTTTGTAATTTAGTTTTTCAATATTAAAAAAATGAATTTTAAATGCGTATTTTTATCAAGTATTAAGAGACAATTAATGAACCAAGTTATATTGAAAAACATTTTGCAGGTAAAATTAGGTTATCTTAATATTCCTTTACAATTTTTCTTAAGATTTGAATATAAAATCCTTTAACGCACATTTACTTTTCATGCTGTTGAGTATTCAAAAAGTTTTTTTTTTTTTATCATTTTTATTATAACTGATAGCTTATCTTTCTTTTATTTGTTATAGTATTTCTTACTTTAGGCTTTTTGTTAGCATAGGTGTGACATTTATCATTAATGGATTGATGTTTTTCATACAAACTTAAACCTAAACTTAAATCTAAAGTTTAAATATGATATAATTCAATGTGGACTTTTGTTTTACTTAAATTTTTTACAATTTTTAATGACAACGGTTCAGCAGCCTCGGCCAAGCAAAGGTATATTACTAATTTTTTTATTCTTCAATTAATTTTGTTAAATGCTTAACAGAGACTTTTTATAAAAATGGGACATTCTGTTTATATTACTGTAAAACGACCAAAAAAATTCAAGTAAGGTAATAATAATAATAATAATTCATGAACAGCAAAATTTGGATGAAACTTTTATTTACACCTGATTGGAAACTTAGTGGTGTAGAATCTCATGAAGTATCTTCAGCTCTGATTTACTATTCGCCTAAATTAGAAAAACATTTAAATACAGAAAGAGGAGCTAACGTAAAATCAGATCTAAATTTATTATTTGATACTTATTCATCACAGAATAAAAACTCTATAATTTAGTGTTGTTTCAAATGTTTTGTGGAAACTAGTGTCATGTGTAATGCTGTGAACGCTCAATACTTTGTCGGTTACGCTGCTTTCAAATGTGAAGCCCATTTTTACTTATTACCCACCAACTTTTCATTCCCTCGAACACTTTCCAAAGTACCCTACACATGGCCGAAAGTCATGTTACAAAGTCCTGCTCGTAACTTGTCCCTGCACTAACCCTGAAATTAGCTTTTTTTAGTTATAACCTAAAAAATAGCGAGAGGTAGATGTTTTCCGCAAAAATCAAATACAGAAGTTTTGTAAGACCAAATACGATAGCTACAAGCCTAACGAGATAGCTACAAGCGCTCTTTGGATAACATTTAAATGGCTTTTTGGAAAGCATTCTGTTTAATTTTCAAAGTTTTTCTTTGGGACCAGTTTTTTCGTAACGTCATGGAACTGTTTGAGAATTACAGCACTACATCTCTTAATTTCCTTTTTCTGATATAAGGCATTTACTTTTTTCTTGCATTTTTATGGATAGTCTCAGTGATGAGTTTCTAGAAAGATTTTACCAAGAAAAACGCTACTTAGGCTAATGGTCACCTAGAATGCTAACCGACTTAAGTTGAACTCTGTAGCACAATATTCCTGATGTGGATTACAAGCGGGCTTCTCGAGTTAAATATTTTTAGTATAGCATAGTAAAAAGGAAGGACCTGCATTATGCAGCATTTAGAGCAACTTAGATTTAGCTGATTTTATATTCCTAATGTATATATGATTTTGTGAATAATACACCTTACTATACGAGCAATAGTCAAACTATTTTTCGAGATAAATCTCCTAGTTTTTGTAATATTTAATTAATTAATAATTTTAAAGCATAATCAGTGTTTTTCTAGTAATGGCATGGCTTTTCACTAGACATTGATTTTATGAAAAATGTCATCTTACCAATACATGTGTTGTCTTCTTTAAAAAAAAGGATGTAAGATGGAAAAACAATACTTAGATATAAAATCTTAATAATCGAGTTACTGTAACTCAGAAAAAATTATTCTTTTTTTGTACTACGGATTTAGTCACGCGGCATTTCCGTTAACTTTGTAGAGTAATAATATAAAAATCATGAGCAATAATGACTGAGTGAACTATTCATAAACTTACATAAGAAAAAAACTTGTATTTTAACAAATGCTTTGCTGAGAATTGAGTTATTTTTCATTAATGATATTATATACATATATAAATATGTATATATATATATATATATATTGTATGCAAACAATCAATAAAATGAAAATAACCAAAAATTTAAAATTACAATAATCTTATATTATGGATAAGTAAAGTTTTTAAAACTCTTACTACCAATTATGTAAAATTATTGTAGCTTTGTTTATAGCTTGTATGTAGTTAAACATATGATATATAACAAAAGTAGATACAATATATAATTTATACATATTGTATCTATTTTAGTTATATACCATTATTGTTAAACATGAATTTAACAATAACTGTATATAACTAAAATAGATACATTATATATAGTTCAATTAATAATTCCATATCTATATAACAAAGGCTACACCAGAAGAGTATCAAATATTCACTTATATTTATTAACGCATAAAAGGTTCAAAATCTTCAAAAACATCAAGTCAGTAAATAAACTACACTAA
Organism: Hydra viridissima; assembly: GCA_014706445.1. Lineage (NCBI taxonomy): Eukaryota > Metazoa > Cnidaria > Hydrozoa > Anthoathecata > Hydridae > Hydra > Hydra viridissima. The sequence goes on along the minus strand of QPEY01000099.1, from coordinate 421,126 downwards.
TCAAGCTAAATAAAATACACTAACTTCAAAAACATCAAGTAAGTAAATAAACTACGCAAATTATAGAGTTTTTATTCTGTGATGAATAAGTATGAAATAACAAATTAAGAAAAATTCATAACGCACATAGAGAACGGCTGTTATGCATTTTTTAAAACCTTAGAAAAATAGAGTGTAAAAAAAGACTAATAGTTTTATCATCAAATAATAAACTTATAAAGTTATTACATACATACATACATACATACATACATACATACATACATACATACATACATACATACATACATACATACATACATACATACTTACATACAAACATACATACATACATACATACATACATACATACATACATACATACATACATATATACATACGTACATACATACGTACATACATATATACATACATATATATTTACATAAAAGTTTCCTAAAGGTTTCATAAGGGAAAATTTTGTTGCCAGTGCCTTACTTTTGGTAGAAACATTTAAAAAAAAGATTTTTCATTTGGTATCAACTTAATTTTTTTATAACAAATTTGTTTTCAGTTCAATCCACTCGGCAAGTTAAATTTAATATTTTTATACGATATTCACAAGAATTTTACAAACCTAAATAACTTTACTGTTACATACTTTAGCGGGATTCTGAGCACATTTTTACGTAAATACATTTTAGAATTACATTTTTTTATATTTTTCTAAACTGAGCTTATTATTCTATAGTGTAGGTAAACTACGGGATAACTTTATATAAAACTTATTTTAGTGACATCTTTTTTTCCTTATTTAGCCAAGTAATTTGCTTTGAGTCATTTTCGTTGGTATTTGATTCTAACTTTGTAATTATGCATAAAATTTGCATTTAGGTATTGTCTATTTATTACTTAAAAATAAATTTCTCCATTGAAATCTTTTTTCGCAATAAATGTTTTGTTATCATTTCCTTTTAGAAATATATTTGGATAAAATTCATTAAGTTGTGTCAATTTTTTTTTTTTTTTTTAACACGTTTCTAAAACGTTTCAAACTGTTTTCATTTTATTTTAAACTTTTTTAGATGATCACAGCAATCTCGACTATTTTTTCAACTAGTACTAATCACATTCTCTAGTTAAATTTACTTGCATTAAGCAACATTTAAAATTAGTTTTTATATTTTTGGATATTTTCTTTTCTAAACTGACAGCAAAATGAAATAATGATATCTACTCTATTGTGAAAAAGTTAAAAACCACTAAATAAAAAGAAATATTTTTTTCAAATAAATTTAATTAATTTTTATTCTATAGATAATAAAATAGTCTTTTTCTTCAAACAAATTAAATAGAAATGAGAAAAAAGATTTTTTTTTTTTTTGAAAATTAATTAGTAGAACCGGTAAAAATAAGGATTAAATATTACGTGTTAATTTTTTTTTTATATTTTGTTTGTGAAAAAGTTAAGAACCACAAAGAATTTTTTGTGCTCAATGCGGTGGAAACATCTTTCTTAATTCATTTTTATCTTTTTTATTTAAATATTTTATTAATGACCTGAGTCATTACCAAAAACCAATAAAATTATTTAATTCCAAACAAAAAAAAATTCTTTTCTTTTGAAAAAATGAGCAGAAAAGCTATTACCTGTGAAGATCGTGTAAAAGTGGTACACTTTCACCAGGAAGGTAAATCCGCTCGTGAAATTGGAAAAATAATAAAGCGATCACATAGTTCGGTGTTAACAAACATCAAATGATCGCCAGTGTTCTGGAACATCGCGTTTGACGACCCCCAATGATGATTGCTTTTTAATCAGGTTGGCGAAGAAAAATAGAACCATGCCGTCGCATGAATTAAGAAGGGTATGAAAGCTTTCAAATGGACATCAAGCATTGGCATCCCTAGTGCGTAAGAAACTATTAGCTAACAATACGTTAAGGAAAAAAGCTATTCTAAAACCGCGACTTACCAAACAACATATAAAAAAGCGAAAAGAATATTGCCAAAGCGTCAAAGAATGGACTAAACAAAAATGGAGGACAGTAATGTTCAGTCTTCAAAAAAATATAATCTCGATTGTATTGTCCAAAGAGCAAAACAAGGTAGCAGGTCGATTGGAATATGGTGCTGCATGACATATAATGGTCTTGTTATCTTTAAATTATTTGATGGTCGTCTCAACTCTATTTATTCCATCGATATTTTAAATAACAACTTGTTACCGTAAATTGATGCATTTGAGCAAAGCGTTCCGTTCATTTTCAAGCAAGACCATGCACTAAGTCACAAGGCTAAAATTGTCTCTGAATGGTTTGAAAGCAAAAACATTGAGCGTCTAACTTGGCCACCAAATAGCCCAGATCTAAATTGCATTGAAAATCTTTGGAGTTGGTTTGATAAAGAGATTGCCAAGAAAACGCCAAGGAGTCTTGAGGAGTTACGCAATATTTTACCAGAAATACTTGGAAATGTCCAAACACATTATAGAGAATTTAAAAGATTCAATGCAAAATCATATTAATGAGTGCTTAAAAATTCATGGTAGAATTATACGGTATTAGTTAAAAGTTACCGTTTTTTGTTCTGTGGTTCTTAACTTTTTCACAATTTTTTCTAAATAAAAATTACCTATAAAACTTTAAATACGTTTTTTTTATTTGTTTGAAAGTTTTCATCATTATTAGTATTATTTTTTTTATTTTGTTTGTCTATTTTCTAAAATTTATTATTATTATTTTTTTACCAGAAAAATATATTCAGTTAAATAAAAATTTAAAAACAAAAAAAAATTGTGATTTTTTATCGCGTTTATTCTTATAAAGTGTGTCACATACTCCAAGAAGTAGATCATGATTAAGATTAAATTGACCAATAGCATCTAAGTTTCAAATATTTTTCTTGTTTACAGGTGCTACATCGTGTGTAGATGCAACCAAATCTTTTTTCATTGATAGGGGAAAGTTGCCTTAATTGGAACACTTTAGGAAAAAATATTTATTAACCAAAGATGGCTTAACTATGAAAACATTTATGAATTAAATAATATAGATATACAACCCTACTATGCTTTTATTAATGATTCGACTCTATTGATCGCACCCTTATTGGATATAAACTTTGATTTTTCAAGGCACCATTTTGTTCCAATAAAGGCAACTGGTCTCCTTGAATGGAACACATATATTCTTTAATTAGAACAGTTCTAATATTTGAATAAATTACAGCTATAAAACTTATGGCTCAAAGGAAAAATTAATTGATTAGCTTTTTAATAAAAGGTATTTAAAAGATATAATAACAAATAAAAATTACAACAAATATTTAATCCTTTTTTCGCAATTCATAAGTCTTTTTTTCTTGCAGCTTCTGCACTTGGGATGGTAGTGGTGATATGTGGTGTGCTGTGGTGGCGATGGTGATTTTATTTGATGTGCTCAATTTCATTTGGTCCATGGTGATTGAGTCAAGTGCTACTTTGCTTTCCTGTGGTTTTTGCAATAGTTTGGCAGTTATTGGATTTAGTGTGAGCTTTTTTTTTGTAGATTTTTTAATTTGTTTGGAAGCTATTTGATTTAGTGTGTGCTTTTGATTTCTTGGTGTAATTTCTAGAGCACGTCTATATGGGGAGCTTGTAAGATCAGCCGCCTGAGTTGTTCGTGATCTTCTTTTTTTGTTTTTTACTTCAAGTGAAACCACTGGCAAAAGAGACAAAGTTGAAACTGAAACATGACATTTTAATTTTTTTTCACTTGATTTATCTGTAGATAGTTTTGTCATCCCATCTATACTTTCAGATGACTGAAGATTGTTTGAAGGACCAACATCAGTAAATGAAGAGGCTGTAAAATCAGAATCAGTGAATACATTTATGTCCAAAGGCCACAACCCACTAGCCTGAAATCCTTTCATAGCAATTCTCAATGATGCTGCCTGACTATATGCGTCACCAAATAATTCTGCAACTTGCCAAGTTGTTACTGGTTGTGATATATGTGACCGCATCCATTTTCGCATAGCTTCATCATAGTATGTACCAAGTGGTCCAAAGAACGCAACGTCTAATGGTTGCAGTCTGTGTGTAGTATGGGGAGGTAGTGATACCATACGCACTCCAGCATTTCGTGCTAGATATATCGCTGCCAAATTTTTTGAATGTGTAACATGACCATCAAGTATCAACAAAACTTTTGATTGTTTTGAAGGTTTAACAACTTTAATGAAATGATTGAGCCAATCTAAAAAACCTTCATTTGACATCCATCCTTTCTCTTGAGTACTAAATACAGTTCCTGGAGGTGCACCATTTGTTATTTCTGGCTTCATTCTTTTGCGTTTATATATTAACATTGGTGGAACATAAAATCCTGCTGCAGATACACAAACTACAGCTGTTACTGAATTTCCTCGTTCACTACTAGTCATAATTCCAACTCGTTTTTTGCCCCTTGCACTAATAATTTTTATCTGACCATCTTGTACTGTTGATAAACTAGTTTCATCCATATTATAAAGTCTGTCTGGAGTTAACTTTTCTTCCATGTATAACTTTGAAAGTAAATTAAAGAAAGATTGCACTCGCTCTTTATTAAAACCTTGTGCACGTGCAATTGATGTTGATTCAGGCCCACGAAGCGACAGTTGTGGGTGCCTTTGCATAAATGCATAATACCACTTTTTTCCTGCCATTCGTGTTTGTTTGTTAAAATTATGTGTGATGTTGTTAGCTTCCGCAATATCAAATGCTAGACGACGAAGATCATCAATCCTTAATCCAAAGTACATCGATTCTAATAATAAACAGTGATCAGCTAGTTCTGTTTCAATTTCATTAGGTAAGGTGGTAAGTCGACCATGAAATTTCACATTTGCAACAGCAACTTTGTTTTTTTCATTTATATGCCTTGACAAAGTTGCTTTTGGAATACAAAATTCATAAGCGGCTTCATTTAAGCTGATTTCTCCTTGTTTTATTGCTTCAACAGCCTTTTTCAAGTTTTCTACTTTCCATTTTCCATATTTTCGTGGTGTTTGCATCTAAAATAAAAGCAAATTACTATGAAGATACATAAGGAGAGTTTTATAATCTTATTACAGGCTTATTTTTTCATATATTTATTTGTTATTCATATATGATTAAGTTAATTATATACTCATTATATAATCATTATTTTTCATCATTTTTGTTTAGTTAATCATTAACTATATAAATCAAAATCTATATAAACTATATAAAGTTTGCAACTTTATATATTAACTTCTATATACAGTAAAAAACTTATGCTGGGTATATACTTTATGTTGTCTTACAAGTTTATCCGTTAAATAGAAATGTATAACTTTTGTAAAACTTTTACATTTTATTTTTTACTAAAAGATAAAAGAAAAATCATTTCATACTTTAAAGCAAGACTAAATACCAATTACAAAAAAGCAACAAATGTCTAACAATAATACTATATGTCTAACAACAAATGTCTAACAATAATACTATGTCTATAAAAGAAATTCGCTTTAAAAAATATTACACAGCCGGACTAATGAAATTTTCTGATAATTCGAACGTCAAGTAGCGTGTTATGAGATGACATCGTTTCAATTACGGCAACTTTTGAAGTTCCATTCTGGGCAACACAACGTCATTGGTACGCAACGTACAGCCGTTGTGAGATACAGCGAAATCGTAGACATATCTATTGATTGCTCCAACTTTACTCACTACCACTCGAAACACTCGGAAGCTTATAGCGAGGAATGCGAATACAGAAAATCGAAATATTATGAGTCTAGTTGTATTAGTAGAAAAAACACCCACTAATCTAAGGACCATTAATCAATTGGGATAGCTAAACCGGTTGTGAATATACTGTTATGGAAAAACTATTTATGATTTTCAAAAGATTGTCAGAGACACACTCTGCAGAAGCTGTGCCTATCATTTATATCGCAATCATTCAAATGTACAATGTCATCAGCACTTTCAAAAACATGTCGAAGTGTAGACTATCAGAGTGTGTCATAAATTTCGTTATAAACCCTTTAAATCAATTTGAAAACTCTATTCCATATTGGCAATGTGATAGGCAATCTAAGAATATCTAATTCGCTTCATCCGTACGTAAGAGAAGTACATTTTACACAATTTTAGGGTAGTATTTCGTTACGCTTTTGCTGTCCTAAATATAAAGTATTTTAAAAGTTTTAATTAAATTCAAAATGAATTTCAAATTTTTAAATGAATTTAGAATTTTTATGAGCACTTATTATTCAGAGCAAGTAACGTCGGCTTCAAAGTAAGGGGGGGGGGGGTGGTAGGGTAGGTTTTGAAAAAATACCTAAAAACTATAAACCAAATAATTATAATTTAAACTTAATTTTAAAAAAAAAAAAAAAA
>QPEY01000099.1:390576-405322 GCA_014706445.1 Hydra viridissima | reverse complement strand
ACATACATACATACATACATACATACATACATACATACATACATACATACATACATACAAACATAGCTTTTCTGATGTTTTTTTTTATTTTTATTTTGAATGCTTCTTTTCTCACTTCTTACTAACAGATTTTTCTCACTTCTTACTAATAGGTTTATTTCATAATCCTTGTTTACTTTTGTTTTATATTCATAAGTTACTTCAGTGTTGTTTTTTGTTACAAAAAACATTTGTGTGCTATTTTAGGATCAAGGACATTTATTGATGAAACGTTTTGATCTGTTCGGCAACTTTTTACTGATCTACTTTAAAGATTAAATTTTTAAAGCAAGCGTGATGTTTTCTTGAGTTACAATTTTGTTCAAATTAGATAAAAAAATGTGCATTCAACAGAGTGATTAATTTTTTCTTTAAAAGATTTTCAACAATTCTCACTGAATTATGTGATTAGCCTTTTTTTTTTCTTTTTTTAAATGTTTGACATGATACCAGAACTCTTATTATATTTTTAAAATACAGGAATGTTTTTCAATTATTTCCAAAATATACTTGTATATTTAAAAATGATAAAACATGTTTATCTTTTAATACAATAAATCTAAGTCAAAATTTTATCTATTACCCATTATATATATATATATATATATATATATATATATATATATATATATATATATATATATATATATATATATTGCTACTTCGCCTCTTAGGCGACTTACGATACCTTAAAATACATCACTAAGGCGACAGTATTCTTAAGGCAACATTTTATCGTCGCCTTAACGTTTCAACATAGTTTTAAACAACTAATCTAATATCAATTTTAAAACCGGAGCTATAAATGGGTTGCCGTAATGTAATCATTAAACATTATAAATTGTTTTACGTTAATTAATTGCCAGTTTTGGAATAAGAAACTATTGTTTATTTAGGTTGTATATTTGTCTATTCGCACATTGCACAAAAACCGATCCTAAAGGCAACAGTTGACTTTGGGGAGATTTTTATATGCATTGTTAATTATATATCTCCTATATTTTAATTGAAAACGACCACTTAAGTCCTAGTCTATATAAAAGCAGTCTTAGATATATAATTGGAAAGGAGAGTGAGGCTTAAAGTGCATTTTTAAAAATATACAAATCTCTAAACATGCAAACTTCTTTGCGCGAAGAAACTTAAGTAAACTCAACGGGAAGTTAACGGAAAAGTTTATCTTACATCCTCTCTATGTAACTGACACTTTTAACTTATATATATTTATTCTAGATTTTAAATGAATTTAACTTCGAAAGCTTATACATTTTAAAATTTTTTAAGTGCATTATATTCATCTTCGAAGAGTGAACCTCAGCTTTTTAATTTTAATTTGAATAACAGCAATAATAATAGTAATGAGTATAATTTCATTAAGAGATTATTTTTAGATTTAGAGTTATTATCATCAATAATTGATTTTCTTACAACTTCTTAATTCCTTTAAGCTAGATAAATGTTTTGGCATCTCGATTAATTAGATAAAAAAAAATATTTATTTTGAGAAAATATGGGTCTCAAGCTTAGAATGATTGGCAAAAGATTTTTATTTTTAAGCATAGTAATAGTATTAAGTTTCTCATTTTGGAATTAAACAAGAAAGTTTATACAATTTTTCAGTTTCTTTTGTCTTTTAAAAAGTTTAAATAATATACAATAATCTTATTTAAATAATTTTGCTTACATAATCTTTAAAAAGATTCTTAACATTACTTTCTGTAAAATTTCAAAGTATTTCTAACTGGCTGGGTAGCTAAATAAATAAATGAAGTACATGTAAACAAATGTAGTTAAAGCCCAGTTGTTAATGTGTCAGTGCATAAAAGTTTGGGTACCATTGGTCAATAATGAGTTATTAACTTAATACTAATAATTGTCACAAAAGTGTGATTCTTCAGTGGTTAAACTAAATGTTTTCAAATTATTATTTTTAACCAGTGAAATAATAGAATACATATTTGCCCCATTAAAGGTTTTTTAATAAAAAATGCTAAGACCAAAATATAAATAGTGCATAGCTATATACCAATCCCATCATGCTAAAAAGAAAGGATGCTAACAGGTAAAAGCACCTAGAAGTTTATTTATTCTAGGTGCTTTTTCCTTTTAGAAAAAAAGAAAAACCACCTGTAAAGCAAAGTTTCAAACATTTTTTAACTCTTTCATCTATATATATTTAAGTCTCAATTATTAATGTGTAGTTACTTAATGGATTGCAAGACAATAAACTAGCATTAAGTGTCGCAATGTTGAGAATCTAATATAACTGCAGTAAATAAAACTGTAAATGAAAGGTCGATGGATATAAATAAAAAAATAATTTCTGATGACTGGTTAGAAAATTTGTACCATTTAAACAAAACAAGAATGATGATGGAAAGCAGTGAAAATAAAAGACAGGATAAAAAGGTATGAGTTTTTTTTCTTCCTAAAACTGCCTTTTGGCAATTTATATCTATACTAAATAGATAAAATCTATATTTAGGCTAAGTATTTCAAAATAGTCTTTCATGAATTTATTTAGTTAGCTAGTTTATTCTTTAAACCTGTTAGAGTTTAAATTGAGAAAACGTTTTAAGTTATCTCAGGATGATGCTTCCATTTGCGACATTAAAAAAACAAAATGATATTGATGGCTTGAACCTGTTTAAAACAAATGATGTTGTGAATATGTTTAAAGCTATATTTGTCTTAATTATATTAAATTTTCAATTATTACATAACGTGAAATTCTATCTTGTAAAATTATAAGTAAGTATAAATTAGTAAATGATTAGGATGAAGGCAAGCTTGTAATATTATGCAGAAAAGAATATAAAAACTTTTTTATAAACTTTTTCAATAGTTTGTTTTAAAAAAAATTTGTGTGCTAATGTACAATGTATATTTATCTTACCAATGTGTGGTATAATCCAGCTTAATATGGAAACAAAATATAAAGCTGGGAATGTTTAAGTAACATAAATAGCTTAAAGTAGGTGATAAATTCTAAATCACTTGATGTAGAATGTTTGTTAAAAGGAATTGTTCAAGTTGTGTTTTGCGATCTAATTACCAATTTATTTCTGTTTGTTTAAGATAACCTCTAGTTCACAACTATATGGTTCAGTTTTGAAAATTAGAAAAAAATTTTTTTTTTAGTGCATCATTCTTCCTCAGTTCTTTTTTATATCACAATTTTTGATTTAGTATTGATGCAACACAGTATACAAAATTGTTTGGACGTATGGTAAATGATTCACCAGAAAATCTTTCTAATGCACGTATGAGAAGAGTTGGGTATAAAGATTATGTACATCTCTGTCTGTTTTCAACAAAAAGGATTGTAAAAGGAACAGAAATTTGATTAGGATTTACTTAATTGTTTCTTGTTAATTCCAATCCTGTAAATAAATGAGGTGTTCTATTATCTTTTTTTGGATTACAAATCTGATAATGTTTCAAAAAAAAATTTTTTGTTTTGTTTTAACCTGACTATGACCAATCTTATGGGTTTCTGCATCTCCAGCTCCAATCGAATAATGTGTCAATATACTTGCTCTTTTTTTTAGGCATAATTGCTGGATCCTTATGAAGAAAATATAGTTGATGGAATGATAAAGACTAAGCACCAAAACACTTCAAGAGTTAAATACGTAACCTCTAAAAAATTTTAAAATAAACACCCCAGAACAAGCATTTTAAAGGATTTGTTTTGCTTTTGTCTCAAGATCCAACTGTGAATGATAAGGGGTTGGAGATAACATTCTATGATTGAAATTCTTACCAGGAAACAGTTAATGTTTGCTCCTCAGTTATTAATTAAAATACTACCAATACTGACTTGCCATTATTAGATATTATCGACATAGCTCCAGACAGTGATTGTGAAGTAACAATTAGACAAGCATTTAATACTGTTGCAGATAATTCCATTTGTTCAGCAAAATCAGTATTGTCATTTGTTACTAATACAAATGTTTCAAACTTTAAAATAGATTTGTCTTCTAGATTGCTATTAGCTTTAACTAAATTATCATGCAAACAACCAATGAAATTGCATTTGAATGGGTTTAATTCAACTGTTTATGAGTCTTCATATTTAAATGCTGTAAATGCGGAATCTATAGGTGAAAATTAGTATAGTGGTGATGCAAGGATATTCTGTACCAATATGGCCTCAGAGATAGGAAACCCTTATTCAACTTTAACTAACACAGCTAATGATATTGTAGAAGATATTTTTTCCATTGGTGAAATTGCTAGAGTAGTTGATGTTAGTAAATCTAATAAGGATAATACAGTTGATTTAGATTTTGAGATTAGCCAGTCAAGTCCTTCAGAAAAGTTAGTCATTGGTTTAGTAGAGGTAGCTTATGTAAAATTTAATACTCTAAGTGCAGATGTAACAGAATGTGAAAATCTCACCATCCCTAAACTAAATGGTATAACTTCTGACAGTTTATCTGACTATGCATCAAATAACCTTTGTTATTCTAAAATAGCTTGTGTAAATAATAGTATGATCAATATAAGTGATTATTCTTCTTTAAATGATTCTGAATTATTTGAAAAATCTTTAAAAATTATTGATAATAACAATAGTGGTGTTTTCATTAATGATGATATTAGTGATAATAAAAATAAAAGCCAGTTATCAATAAAGTATAAAAAACCATGCTACTTTTGAAAAGAACCTCAGACTAGACTTAAACGTCATATTTTGAAAAAGCATGCTCAGCTACCTCTTGTAGCTCCATTATTAACTACAAATTCAAAAGAACAAGACCGTATAATTGGCATTTTCAGAACAAATGGTATACTGAACTTTAATATTGATATCTTAAAAACTGACAGGAAAAGTTTTATGAGAGAGCGTATCTCAGAGCAAGAATCTGAGGTACCCATAATGTTTTTTGATTGGAAAGGCTTCTTCTCCAGCAGCTATAAACCATGATATCAAGTTATTTGCCCTGAAGGTAGCACAAAGTTAATGTTCTAATGGTTAGTTTTGAACAAAGTCAATCTTTGGAAAACTATTCACATGACTTTAAATTGCTTTTCAATTCTCTTCAGCTTGATGTAATGGGAAAACATAAAAAACAGATCCAATCATTCTAATGATAGGAGCAAGATCATTTGGTTCTTTGAAAAGAAAAAAGGATAAAGTAACAGAGGGATAGAAGCCAGTGCATTTTCCCATGCGACTAATAGCTAGAGTTTACCTAGCTTTTTGTAAGGTTTATGATAACCAGTCAGAAATCAACTTGACCAAAAAATTAAATAATGCTGGAGACATGTACAGAAGAGAATCCATAACAATACTAGGCAGTGCAGTGAACACCTTAAGCCAAAAATCATTAAGTGAAAGTACTGATTTAAATCATATTTAAATTTCAGATCAGAAAAGTGGTTTAAAGATCAGGATTCTAAATATGCTTAATTTGACAGCCAAATTCTTGATCGGTCATTTTCTTATCAAAAACTTGGATAAAAAATCTAAGCAAGTTGTTGAATTTTTGCAAGTTTAAAAGTTAATTGAATATAACCTCTTTTGGGATGCATACTATGACTTGAATTACAGAGAAAATGTTACCCTTCGAAAACCTATTCATCTCCCTAATGATGATGACATCAAAATGCTTTTAAATGAATGTTCTTCAATAATGAATTCAGGGAAAGATTTTGATTTACCTGTTGAGTTATTTGTAAAAGTAAGATCAGCAACAGCAACCTGTTTAATTTTTTAAAGGCAAGAAGAGATGGTGAGCGAGTGCGTTTAATGTTACACTAGTGGAAAGAGACTCCATGTGGAGAATAGATGGACAAAGATTATGTCCCCACAGAATTTCTGTTTGATACCATGTTGGTAACATATCAGACGGGGAAAGGAGGGGATCATCTTGTTCCAGTATTATTTCCTCCAGAAACTATGAAAGCCATGTAGTTTCTTACAGATGAGTCTACAAGAAAAGAAGCAGGTGTACCAAGAAAAAGTGAATATATATTTGCTAGTACAAGTAATAGTGAAAGTCATGCCAGTGGATGGCATTGTATTGATGATGTATTAAGTAGGCTAAGTATAAAAGGTGCTGTAAATGCTACTAAAAATAGGCATAGAGTTGCGTCACTACTAGCCAAACTTAACTTTTCTGAAAAAGAAAAGAAGCTGGTTTTTAAACGTTTTGGGCACTCAAAATCTGTTAATGAAAATGTTTATCAGGTAGCTGCAGGTTCGGTACAGATAAAAACAACAGGTCAACGGTTGTTGCAGATTCATAACCACTTACAAATAAATGAAAGAAAAGAAACATCTAAAATATTTCATGAGACATTTCACTCGAATAAAAGTGTGTTACCAAAAGTTTTGAACATTGATTTAAAATTTGGTCCTATTCAAATAGTTAAAAAGGAGTAAAAAGCCATTTCCAAAAGAAGGTAAAAGGGTTGTTCTTATCACTGCTACTAGGTATGCTAGAATTTTTCGAGGTTTTAATTGATCTATATAATTTTTACATGTATTTTACTTCAGTCTGCTTAAGGTCACCATTAAAGTTTAAAAATTTTTTGTAACTTTTTTGCAAAAGCTATTTTTTTTCGTTAAGTAATTGCACAAAATAAAAGATCATATACATTATGGACAGCAAAAAGCAAGAAGGATTTTGAATAGGTTTTTGCGGATCATCTAGAGAAAGACCATGGTTACCCAAGTTGGTCAGATTTTTTAATTTTGATGTCTTTTTGGAATTAGCCAGGGTAAATTGTGGAATTGGTTTTTTTTTAAATTTATACTTTAGTAAATTTATACTTTTCTAAATTTATACTTTCAAGGTTGTTATAAAATCATAGTGGCCAATTTCGCTTTTTCAGATCTAATGGAAATGTAAAAATTTGCCGATCGATATAATGGTTTAAGTTACGCTATTGTCAGCGCGAAGATTTTAAACGTTCGAGCTGTTCGAAAGTTACTGTAACGGAAGATCCAGAAGCTACTTGAAATTGATTTGTAGATTGGTAGTTAGAAAAAGACTAGTAGATTGGTAGTTAGAAAAAGACTTGTAGATTGGTATTAAGATATTGGTATTAGATTTGTTGGTTGATAGAATATATTTAAAAATATGACGAAAGCTACCTACTGCGTTCTTATTCGTTTTACTTTAATGTGGTTTTAAGTTAAAAAAATAATTTAATATTTGGGACAAGTTTTGGTTTCATAAAAAATTTCGGATTGTTTTTGTGATAAACTTAAGCTCCAATATGTCAGGAAAGTCACCCTAGACTTTCCTGATATATTGGAGTCGACCTAAGGACAATCTAGCCATACAGATGTAATTAAGGCAACTTTAAAGGTATAAAATATCGTTAGGGGGATCGTAATTTATATATCTTGCTACAAACGCATTTTACACCGAATCTACTGTAAAATAAGTTTTTCAATTAGATGCAGCAAAGGAATGTCTACGTAGAAATTTAAAATAAAAACAAAAAGCTATGAGATCTGAGAACTTTCACCTTAAGGCTGCATATATTACTATATTGCTCTAAGGTGGAAAAAGAATTATATATATATATATAAATTATATAGACATATATATAAGAATTATATAGACATATATATATATATATATATATATATATATATATATATATATATATATATATATATATATATATATATATATATATATATATATATATATATATATATATATATATATATATATATATTTTATTTATATTTAATCATTATANCACTAATTTATTATATACAGTAAGTTTTGGTTGTCTAATAGGCCTGTTATTATTTTAATAAAACCCGAGTTCACTTCAAAGAACACTGTACGAAAAAGCATATCTTAACCGCAGGAATAACGATCACATAACAATAGGGCCTAGTTCGTTACAGATTTGAAGACAAATCTATATTATGTGTTATTCTGCAACTTAAGTGTTATAAAAAGCTGTAAAATTTAAGTTATGATTGAAGGAAGCATTAAATATTGCTGTCATTCAAGGTGCAACAAATAGTATGCTATTGTCATAACTTTATCTTGATTTATTTTTTTATAAAAAGGAAAGCAAAAAAAAGTAAAGCATTTTTATTTTGATATTCTTAACTTTTTTTTGAATCACCTCTGTCTACACTTTAGATGATTTGGGTATACTAGCTAAAGGAATTTTAATGTTTTGTATGAAACAGTTTTCAAAATTAGGAATAAATTAAAAAGTTACAGTTTTTAAAAACTTTTATATACCCAGTCGGCACATCTAGTTTCAATTTCGGAATTAAAACCCATATAAACACGTATTCGTCACGATCCAGGCGTAAACCAAGAACACGTGAATTTCACGGAAATTTTACTGGTGTTTGACACGTCTTTTATGAAGTTTTAAACAAGTGTTTATTGAGGTTTTAATTACGTGTCTTATAAGGTTTCAAGCACGTATTAAATGAAGTTTCAGTTTGAAACTTAAATCTTGATCAAACACGTGTACGAGACGGGTTTAGCGTAACAAAAAATACGTAGATTTTACGTGAGTTTTACTAATTCTGTCACGTGTTTATACTAAAGTTTCAGTCAAGTAAAATTTTAAAATCGTTTTAATTTATTAGAATAACTTGTTTATTTAAGATAATAATTTTCAACGCACAACTTATATTATAATAAAGAAAATAAATTATCATAATAAAGGAACATTAATGTTCCTTTCATTATTTATATTATTTTTCATTATTTTCATTATTTATGTGTTCCACTACATTATGTTTATAACATAATTCTACTTTTCTTAATTTTCCCCAAAAAATTAATGTAACTATATTTCTTCAAAAATTTTACTTAATAAAAAAAAATATATGTATGAATATGTATGTATATATACACTTACATATAGATATATGCATATATATAAATTTAAAAAACGGCAAATAAAAAATGTATTAATTGATCAGCCTCTTGGCAGAAAGCGCTCTTTTCATTCTTTGCTTTAACCTTTCACTCAAATAAGCCTCTAACCGTTTTTCAGGAACTTTTCATGTCACTAATGACAATAAAATTATCGACAAAATCAAAAATAAGTCATGTGTTGATGACAAATGGTCAGTATATTGCTTGTTTGGCACATGGTTACCATACATAAGGTTAATTTTTTATTAATAAATTCCATAACAATGCGCTTTTGCATCTTTACACACAGTTTTATTTGCATCAAATTTTCACTTCAACTTTTCTTTTATTGTCCTAAAGGGGTTTTCTAATTTTACTAACTCATTCATTGAGGTAACCTGTTCAAATTTCACTTCAAGTGCAAATCTTTAATGATGTAAATTCCATTTAGGTGAAAAAGAGGACTATCAAATAGTTTGTTATTTGGATAACATCCTTTACAAAACTATATCAGTTCTCAATTTTCTACCAGTTTTTAAATAAACTATTCTATGATTTTCTGGTGTTGCCTCTATTGAGCATCTTTCACAACCAAACTTTGTAGTGTATCCCACTACACATTGAATAAATGCTTGTGCAGGTGCATCACAAAGAATTGAGAGAATACGAAATGGCAATTCAATGTCATTAATAGAAATTCCACGTTTGGGGATCATTGTGAGAACACTTTGAAATATTACTCTCACTACTTCTGATATTTCTTCTAAGAAATCAGTTTGAGAATGAGAGCTTGATGAAGATAAATTGAAAGCACAAGCCAAAGATATATTTCCAGCTAAAGCTGCTTGACATTTCTTCATATATTCTTTTATTTATGATACTGAATTTGCTGTCTTCATTTTTGTTAAACTGCTAATTTTACAGCATTAACCACTAAAACTTGTAAAGTGTACATTATAGCAACAACAACAAAAAATATTTACCAGAAATATAGATATATCTTATATATTACATAGGTTTGGTCTAAACTCTACATAAGGCAACAAATGTATGAATAGCCAAAACATTAAAGTCTAATACATACAAAAACTGTAATTACTTAACATATAAATATATATTTAATAACATATTTTTTACACAAATACTTCCCCAAACGTACTCAAAGTATACTGTTGAATCTTCAAGAAAATATAAACTAAAGCAGCTGCTGCAGGGAACACATCTTTTCAATTTTAAATCTTCTTTACTCATTAAAAACTGCATTACAAAAGTCTCTCCTTCAATTTATACTTTTTAAAATGCTTCAAATAATTTCATAAAAAAAAACCGCTAAAGTTATATTAATGGGGTTTTAAGGAAACTACGTCAGTATCCACTTTCCGTAATTGCTTCTGCGCGTAAATCAACTTTTAAATATTCGCGTGTTTTTATCACTGGTTTCACAACCATTACAAAAACCTATTACAAAATCATACAACGATTCTGCAACGGTGAAACCATCCGTAAAAACAGATTATTCTATAAAATACATCACAATTATAATTGGTGTTTCGGTAAATAGAGCAAGTTTATTTCTCGGATTGAAAACCGATTCTTGAAACGTGTTATTCTCTATGTTTTAGCGGGTTTTAAAAAAGAAACCACGAGTAACATCGCCGAGTTGTGCCGACTGGGTTCACTGATGATAAAATTTTGAGCTCACTAAATATTTAAATTGCAAAATTTTCTTTGCAAATGTTAAAAAAAAAAAAAAAAAAGCTTCATTCATTTTAAAATCAACATTTATCTGTAAAATCAGTTTACATTGTTAGGAGCGAAAGAGCGCTGTTCAAACTAGAGTAGATTTTTGTAAAGCATTAACAAGAATAAAACTACTTTTGCTTTCAATTCACACTCATTATTCAAACGTTTATGGGTATTTAAAAATAAATGGCATGGTTGTTTTATATTTTGTTAAAAAGGTATTTGTATCAAATGATATAGTGCATTAAATTTAGCAAAACAAACATGTCACGTTTTATTCCTACTTTTGTGTGCATATGTTAGCTCACTAGCAAAAGCACTTTTCAAAAAAAAAAGGCTGAGATTTTGGTTTGTTATAGAGTGGGAAAACAAGTCTAAGAAATTCCTGTTGAATCGAGTTAAGTATAACCACATAGCGCTCCTTTGTGCATGATTGTTTGGAGTTAGATATTTTATTTTAAAACGGCGTTAAGGACCTCAATGACCTAAATCAATCACATGTAACTGAACGAGAGCATTTCGTTTATTGATTTAATGTGATTTTTGGCTTTTTAACAAAATCAATCCATGCCTGACTTACAATAAAGATGTTCTAACTCTGCAATAGCAGGCTACAGAGATAATTTCTACAACACCAAAAATAGTTTGGTGAATGATATTTGAGAAGTAATTGAGTATATGCAGTATAGATATTTGTAAGGGCGAATACTTTGAACATTTAATTAAATGAGCATTTAGTTAAAAAAGCTATTAAAGTCTTACTTATTTGTTCTTTTACTTCCTAATAGCAATAATTCTGCATACTCCTAAGTAGTATTAAAACTTTTTAAACTTACGCAATCCATAAGCTGTTAAACAATTCCTTTAAACTTTTTTCGAAAAAAAAAAGGGAAATGTAACGTAAGGCTTGATCTGTTTTCTGCCTAATGGAATCCGTAGCTTTTCAATTGGAATCAATTCAGACATTAAAATAGCCAACAAACACCTATCTGATGTTTTCTTTTCATCATGACTAAAAAACTGACTATAAACCTTTCAGTGCATTTAGAGGTTAATTCAGTTCCTTCATATAATAGCGCTATTATGTTAATAAATACTAATCTGTTTAGTTAACTCTTTCTTTGCAAGTTTTATTACTTTATTCAAGATGTTTGCTTTGGCAAAGAACTTTTGGCAGTAACGTAGCAGCATTGCTTTTGGTCAATTAATCTTAATTAAGGTATGTTCCCAAATACTTTAAATATTTGAATGATATCTTGCATATGAACGGGGTACATATTTAAGAAATGAAGTATTTTCACTACTTTTTAATATTTTTCAATATTTTTTGTTAACCTAAAAAATATTAAGGTAGCGCAGAAAAGTTACTCTTGAGCAGTTTTATTTACATTAATTGCGATATCTGTTTATATAAGGTGTTTGTACACCTATAAGTTTAAGAAATCAAAGGTTTTTTTTTTAGATTGATTTTTTTTAAAGCCATTTAATGATGACAGGAGTCTATATTCTTGTTGGTTTAACAAGTCAGATTTGCTACAACCATGAACATTTTCTTAAAAATACATCAATATCAATATTAATAAAATGTTTCTGTGGCGAAGTTTTTCTTGTTTCTTTGCTAACTAATTAAGCAAATTGTTTTTCCAAAAAAGCTATTAAACTAATTGCTAACCAAATTCACTAACTAAAAACCTATAGACTGCGATGACTTCTTGCTTACTAACATAGTTTTAGTGCATGAATGACATGACACAATCTGATTTTTATTTTGTGCTTCAGCCTAAGTATTGCTTTTATAAGTTAATATCTCTTTCACCTTTCAAAAACAAAAACATATTACAAAGGGATTAAAAAAAGCTGCCTATAATGATTCAAGACTTAAAGGAAATACCTCTTATGCAGGAATCTGTGTTGCAAGTTTGGTAACTTATCATATCTTCATTACTACATTGATATGTAGTATTACCTACACAATAATTACGCGTTCTGAAACGTACTGGATTAGACGACGAAACTCTGCATGATAATGAGCATTCACTCCAATCACCCCATTCACCAAGTCTGTATTCTACAAATCATTATTGTAAAACAGGGTTATATGCAAAAGTATAACCTTTTTCTCCATAACTGAAATTAATTCAAGAAAAATGGTATATTTTTAGTTTCCCTATATGGTTAATTGAAAATAATCCAAAGACAATAAAATACATTATGTAGGCTTGCACTGTCTGTTGCATATATATACAAAAATAATATTTAAATTCAAAGAATCGGAAGTAGTATTGATTTTTTAGTCTTTAATTGTAGTCCAGCTTACTGGGTGACTTTTTGTATGAAAAGCTTTTTTCAAAGTATTTAATAAATGCTTAAGTTTATAAGCATTTATGTATGTTCTTCGATTTAAAGTTTTTAGAAAATATCAATTTAAGCATTGTTCTATTTGGATGTAAAACTAAGGGAAAGATGCATAAGTTTTCATGCGGTACAATTAAGTGAAGTAAATCTAATCGATTGGTGAGATGTATAACCTGTATTGTTGCAATTAATGGTAAGCATAACTAAATGAAGGAGATCTGGAGTTTTAACACTATTGTGTATTAATTTGTGATTTAAAAGTATATCCAATTAAAGAATTGGTGATTTAAGTTGATGAAGTTGTAGTTGGATGAGTATATACTCTGAATCTGGTATCATTCAAAAAACTGATGTCTTCTCAAAGCTTAGCTTGTTTACAATCTAATTTTTCTGTAATGTATGTATTACAACCTTAATGTTTCAAACAAATTTATCAAACCAAACTTACAGTTTCATAGGCTAAAACAAATGTTGACTTACGAGGACAGGCAAACTCACGGTTACATGCAACAATGTCTATAACTTCTATGTTTTGACATAACTCAACAGGTAAACAGGTTCGAGTTCTTGTACGTATGGGATTACTTTGGTTGCAAGAAGCAGAGCAATCACTGAACGAAGACCAATGGGTAAGAATTTGAACTACAATAAAATGTTTATGGTATAAAGTTTGTGTAGAGTGTTCTAAAAGTCTTAAAATAATAATAATGATAAAACATAAAAATAAAAAAAATAAAAAAACTTCATTACAAGATATTCTTGATGAATCAAATAACTAAAAACAACAACTATTTATAATGTTATCTATTGTAAAGATATCTTCATATCTCAAGATTGTGTTTTGTTTTATTTGCTTGTAAATGCCATTTCAAATACTTAATTATGGCATTCATAGGAAATAAAAAATTTAAATGTATTTCTTTTTTAAGTTATTAAGAAGAACAAATATTCCACTGATTTTTACAATAGAAAAAACACCGCTTTTATGATTTTAGAGTTTAATATTGCAACACAATATTTTGCATTTTTTCTATTCAGGCTGTAACAAAGTTGCAGATATCATATTTCAACAAGCAAACACTACCTTTACACACTAAATTTGGTAATAGTGACTTAAACAAACATGTCATAATTTCAAATGGAATTAAAAACCATCAATAAATACGATAATGATGGAAAGCCAAAATTATATTCTCTTTTGTAATCTCTCTACGAATATCTGAAATTAGTTTAGAACAACAACATAAAGTAAAGATTATGTTGGGCCTGTAGAGACTCTAGTAAAGTACTCAAGGAAAATTGATTAAAACCCTCTATGCCTATATTCTTTACCCTTAAAATATAGGCTAATTTTTATACTTTCTTGGTGTAATCACATAAAAATAACAACACACAAAATCATGTTATAGTATTTAGCTCAATTGATATATAGCCTTTATTACCATTGATCTAAATAATAAATGAAAGATGCCACCAAAAGAGAAATGACTTTGTATTTTACTCCATATTAGCATCTTTTTCTCCAGCGAAAATTACTAATTTTTAAAAAAAGTTAAAGAATTTTAATAAACAGATCCATATATGTAACATGGCCAACAGATGTCTTTTGGATAGTTTTTTTCGTAATTAAAACAATATAAACTATTTAAACAAATTGTAATTGGACGAAATGGGTTTTCTTTTCAAAAAGTTTGCGTATATTTCTAATTGTTACAAAATGTAATTATTAGTTAAAAAATATA
>QPEY01000099.1:379365-390319 GCA_014706445.1 Hydra viridissima | reverse complement strand
AAAATATATATATAAAATATATATATATATATATATATATATATATATATATATATATATATATATATATATATATATATATATATATATATATATATATATATATATATATATATATATATATATATTAGACATCAATAAATTCTGAGTTTTAAATTTCAATATTTGTTCATCATTAAATATCTTAAGTATCTTTAAACAACAGCAAAAGTTTTAAATGTTAATTAATTTTTTTAAATTCAAACTTTATGGATCATTATTAACTAAATACAAATTGATCAAATTCATTATGTTACTTTCATTATGGTTTGTAAGAAATTAACTATTCCACGCAAAATTCTGTTTAAACTAAACCAAACGGCTCATTTATTAGTTTCGTTATTTTTTCAAAACTGGATAAATAAGGACAAGAATAGATCAGACCTAGATAGGAAAGAGAACCTAGTTTTTTTATAAAATGAAGAACACAATAGAAAGTTGTTTCTAGGGCCTGAAGAGAAAAAATATAGCGTGAAGGTATTATATATTATAATATAAATCCAAATTATAAACTTTTTATCTGAATTTAATAACTCTCCTATCATTGCTCACTCTTCTCCAACTTTTCATTGATTTTTATATTGGGTACATTATTTTTTATTTTATAAAATATGCTGTTTAGATTTCGGAGAATACAAGAAAGAGAAATCCATTTTTTTTGAATTTAATAACTCTCCTATTATTGCTCACAGATCCCAAAAGATATTATTTCTGGTAATGTTGCTCTAATGGCCACAATTACTAATATTTCTCCAAGCGGTTTGACAAAAGTTACTGCTGCAATCCTTGATAGTTCTGGGATTGATCTTACAAATGTAAATTGCAGTAGGTCAACAGCATCTAGAAAGATGAAACAAACAGCTCATGAAATGGCAGTTATTGCTAAAGATGTCGAACTTAGCATCAATGCTTCTCCCTTACCATGCATTATACACTTTGACGAAAAGACACTTTTTGAAATTAATAATGGAAAAATAATAAAGCATAAGAGACTTGCTGTTCTGGCAACTATTGATAATGAGTCCCATCTTCTCGGAGTTACCCCATTACCCTCTTCATCTGGAGAAGATCAGTACAATGGTGTAATGAAAGTCCTAAAAGAGTACAATCTTGAATCAAGTATTAGATGTTTTGATAACACATCAACCAATACTGGAATACATAAAGGATCTTTAATAAGAACATCTACTGAGTTAAATTAATATCTAATTCTTTTAGCTTGCAGACATCATGTTTCTGAGTTGAGAATCACACACTTTTGTGAGGCTATAACAAATAAAAAAACTGCGGCCCCATTAACCCTTTGTTTAAACATTTCAAAAACTTGTTTGAGCAGCCTATTTTTGAGTACAACCCATCTATGTTAGTCAAACTTGGTTGGGAAGAAAATAAAAAAACTGTTGTTGAAAAAGCTGCTACAGAATCTCTTGAGTATCGTAGATCTTAGTTATTGAGAAATGATATTGTAAGGGAAAATAGAAAAGAACTTGCAGAGCTAGTGGTCAGCTATCTTTCTCCTTCTATCATTAAAATTCGAAAAACTGGAGCGGTTCTTCATGCAACATTTCTTGGGAAATCTGTATATTATTTAAAAATGCAAATTCTTTCAACTAAAATTGATTTTAATCAAAAAAATAGAGAACACATTAAGGTAATAACTGAATTTATAGCTTGTTTTTATGCAAAGTGGTACCTGCAATCAAATGGTACAATCAAATCTCCTTTTATGGATGTAACTGCTATTCATCAAATACATCAGTATAAACCAGTTTGTGCAGAACCATTTGCTGTTGATGCTGTGTTGAATTCTTATTCAAATATACATGGTATCTTGACTCAACTCTGATTCCTTTAGCCTTGCTGGATGATGGTGTTGCACTCGAAGAAAAGAAAAAAACTGCTGCTGCAATATTATTATTTCTAAAACCTAAGTCATGTTACTTTAAAACTGAAAATAAGCAAAAAAAAGATATAGAAAAATTGTTGAAAATTAAACTTAACATTCATCAGCAAATTCCTAGCTTAGCTTCTTTGGTTGATGAGTTCTCCGGGTTAATGTTTGATATGATCGGAAAAAAAGATCAACGAATTGATGATTGGCTGACCTTGCCACCTCAGTATTGGCACACGCGTTTAACATAAAAATTATTTTTAAATTTTGCAAAAAGTATTGTTTGTTTAAACGACCACGCTGAAAGGGCGATTGGAATGATGCAACAGTTTGTTCTCAGCTACAAAGACGAGGAAGAAAAACAAAATAGGCTTATTGCTGTGGACAAAGTTCGCTCAAGTTTTAAGGCATCAGGCAATGAATCTTTACTGACCAATAAACAAAATAACAAAGTTATAAGCCGGAAAAGAATCGCAAAGGGACTACTTAGCTTACGCTCCGAAAATCAGAGGATAGCTTGATTTTTTGTATTTATATTAAAAGAATATTTTTGAAAGATACAAGTTGCACGTAATTCAAGTTTGTATCATTTAATCAATCTATAAAAAAATGTTTTTCTAAAAAGCTAAATAAAACAAAATGAAAACCAAACAATGTTAATATAAACAAATAAAATAAGTACGAACTATTGCGCATTCTCTTGTTAAAAGCCCATATTCTCGTTTTTTTGCATAAAACCGTTTTCAATTTAAAGAACTATTAAGAAAAATCACGGATACACATCAATTTAAAGAAAAATATTGATTATTATGAGCCATTAAAAAAAAAGAAGTTAAAAATGTTAGGATTTACCTTGTACTCAAAGCCTTGCCACGAGGGTTCTATTTGGGGCATTTTTAGGGGGGTTTTTACGCTTGAGCACAAGGTAAATCTCAATATTTTTTTTTTTTTTTTTGTAATTGTATTTTTATTATATTTGTCATAAATTTAGCTCTTTGTATATTCGCGTTTTCGAAATTTTATCTTTTTGAACACCCCTAATGGTGATGAGGGAAGTGTGGCTTGATGCAAGGTTTTCAGCAATTGATGCTCTTGTTCAAATCGGGTTAGGGTTATTCAAGTCGGGTTAGGGTTAGGGTTAGGGTTAGCCCTAACCCTAACCCTAACCCTAACCCTAACCCTAACGAGCAAAGAGATAAATTAGCTTTTAATTGGAGATAAGCTTTGCGCTCGCTTGTTACCCATTCTTTTCCATTCTCTAAGCTGTGTGTGGTTAAAACACACACACCTGCACTCTTCCATGTCTTAATAAAGTCTTCAGCTTCTCTTTATAAAAGGTCAGATTTTGATATCTTTTTTTAGTTTGATAACAGGCATATAAAGAATTTGCCATTTAGGCGGTTACATATCATTATCGTTCTACTCTAATAACCATATGATTGATTCAATCTTGTAATTCCTTTCAGACCACTTTAGCGTAAACTGGTATCCCGTACTGTGCAAATTTATTAATCAACCGGTTGGGTTTTTCCGCATTTTTATTATTTCCACTTGACTCTTTCATTCAAGACAATCAAAAACTACTTCATGATCTTTCTTTTTAATTTCAATTTTGTTGACTTAAGCCTCGTTCAAAACTGCTGTCACACAATACTGTGACACAAACGTTGCTTTTCGCAAAAGAAAAATTGAAATTTCTCTTTGTAGCTCAATGGAACTGATTTCAAGAATCAAATTAACTACGAAAACTTCATAAAGTACTTTAATTCTATCAACCTAATAGCCACGTTCGCTTATCCAACGCACCCTATCCAAGAATTAACGTAATGCATACACTCACCTTTGGAGAGTTTAAGCATTTACTTTATTTTTTGGACAGGAAATTTTGATTTAAGATTATCATTGAATACCCAAGTCTACCATAACAATACCATTAACCTTTAATGATTGATAGATAATGCTCTTATCCCACCGTTTTTCAGGAGTGAAGTAGCGCAGATTCCTTGCTGCTGCAATCAATTTCATGCAACTTCAAACACTTCAATTCAATGTATTCTTCATTACAACAATTCAAACATTGAAAAATCTTATTCGAAGATAAGTTCATAGGAAGTGAACAACTCTTTCCAATATAGTTCAAACTTTTTCGGTTGTAACTTACGTAAAGAGTTTTTGTAGCATGATGTCTAGATACAGTGCCAACCGCACAAATGTGAATGACATTTTTAAGGTTCAAAGCAGCTCTTACAATGGGTAACATTAGAGAGCCTACATACTCAGAGAGCGGACATACGTGTGATAGTTTTTGATTACAACAAAAATTTTTCTAATATTTACTACAACAAAAGTTTTTCTAATATTTGATCTAAAAGGTAAAATTATGCCTGGTTGTGCTGCAGTAGGCTGCCATAACAGACCTGAGAAAAGATTGTTAATGAAATGCTTTCCGAGAAATGAAAAACTGAGGGCTATTTGGACTTCTAAAGTTAAACAACTTAACTGGAAACCTACAAACACAAGCTTTTTATGTGAAGTAAGCATAACAAAATATTATGTAACTCATCCTAAGAATGATTTATTGTAGAATCAATGAAAATACATAATGTTCGTTCAATTTTTTTATTTAGGCACACTTTGATGCTGATCAATGGGAAAAGACCAGAGAAGATGGATCAAGAAAACTCAAACTCAATGCCATTGCAACTATCTTTAACCACGTTTGTCCAAAACATAAGCGAAAAAATCCGGTCAAGCGCTTTCCAATACCAAAAAAAATGAAAATTAGTTGAATTGAAAGTGAAGAAGTCGTGGAAAATACTTTGATTGAAGTAAATAACAATGAAGTATCTGAATCTCTTTGTGTTACTGACGTTGATAAAAATTCACTTATACGAGATTTAAATGCAAAATTGGAGAAATTAGAAAAAATAGTCATTATTCAAACGATAAAGATAAACATTTTAAAATCTAAAGCAAGAATAAATGCTATTCAAAAGCATAACTTTAAAAAGAGAGATAAGTTTAGTGTTCTCAAAACAATATTTAAAGAAGATCAAATTTTATCCCTTAGTAGAAAAAATATGAAATTCATTAAATGATCAAATGATACTATAAATGAAGCATTAGAACTCAAATTTACATGTGGTCAAAGTGGTTATGAAAACTTACTTCGTTTAAATTTACCATATCCATCATTACATACCCTAGAACGAAGATTAGAAAGTCTAAAATTTCAAAGTGGCATTTTAAAAGAAATCTTTGACTTTATGAAAACTAAAGTTGATGTTATGAAAATTCATGAAAAAGAATGTGTTTTAATTTTAGATGAAATGTCTATAACTGAAAGTGTTGACTATGACACATCTACAAGCTCTTATTATGGATTTGTTACATTACCTAAAAATTATGGCCAAGCTAACCATGCTTTACTTTTAATGCTTGGAGGAATATCAACAAGATGGAAACAAACTATTGCATATTATTATACTGAAAGTTCTGTTAATGGGGGTGTTTTAAAAAAAATTGTCCTATCTGTAATAAATTGTACTGAAGAAATAGGATTATTAATTAATAGTGTTACTTCTGATTTGGGTGCTATCAACCAGGCAATGTGGAAATCTTTTAATATTAGCTGTAATAAAAGTGGCATTATTTCTAGTTCAATTAAACACCCATGTGACTCTACTCGTACTATTGATTCTTTAGCAGATGTACCACATTTATTAAAGAATATAAGAACATCTCTTTTATGTAACAAAAATTTCATAATAACAGCTAAGATTCAAGAAAAATATAAACTTCAATGACCAATTATTGATTCAGAACACCTTAACAAGCTTGTAGACTTTCAAAAAGGAATGGATTTGAAGTTTGCTTATAAACTTACATCATATCATCTTGATAAGAAATATTTCAACAAAATGAAATATCAGGAGCGATATCTGTTATAAGTCATGATGTAAGTTGCGGATTAAAATTTATTGCAAATGAAATAAAAGGCAATTCTATGCTCACAGCTGCTTGGTTTATAGGAATTATTGACAAATGGTTTACATTACATTCATTCAAAAATAACTGGAAACTTATTTGCGTTGCCCAATTTTTAAAAAAATTGTTAAAGGGCTGTTATGATATAGATGACCGTCAATTCTTATCAGGTTTTCTTGATATAGTCAATAGTAAGGTGCTTAAGCCACTGCAGAAAGAGTGCATTGTGTTACCCAAAGATTTGGATAAAACCTCCTGCTAAATTCTAAGTGATGCTGAGAAAAATTGTTTGTTTAATATTGCAGGAAACATAATTTCTAGAGTTAAAAAGTTGAAAAAATTTGCACAATTTGTTTTGAATCTCTAGGTTTTAAAAATAGAGTAAATACTGATATACAAAGTTTGTTATAAACAAAGAGCACAAAGTGGGAAATTTATATTTTGCATATGAAACAGCTCATGCATTTTTTTACAAATGGAGTTAATATTCAGATCATTTGAGCAATACTTTGTTTCCCAAAAGAAATGTAATACTATGCTTATAGAGAAAATTAGTTCTGATGAACAAATTAAAGTTTGACTTTGTATCCTAATTGTCATCAATTTAAATTGAAGCTACAAAACAGGTTTATAACATTTAGACTTAAATTATTTAGCCTTAGAAAAAAGCGTTTATTACGTAAAAAGAAAAGAAATAAAAAATGTTCTTCTGAACTTGGCAGCAAGAGTAAGGCAATGCATGCATTGGCACTAAAAGTAAAAGTTCAACTTAAGAACTAAATAATAAAAAAAAATTTGTAAAACCTTTGTCATGTTATTTTAAAAATTAAAACTATTTTTTTGCTTTTTTTTTAAATATTTGCCAAATAAATTTTTGTCAAAAAATAGTTTTGAAAAAAAAAAAACATAAAAAGTTTTATTTTTTAAAACCTTTTGTTTTTGTTTAAAATAAAATTATGTGTTTAATTAATTGTTAATAAATTGTTTTTTAATTATGTAAATAATAAATTGTTTTTTAATTATGTTTTTAAGTTTCAATTGATTTTACTTGAATTCATTTGTCGTACGCTAGTTTGGCAAAAACATGGCCGCCGCTTTCCGTATGTCCGCTCTCTGAGTATATAGGCTCTCTAGGTAACATATTATTGATTAAGGCAGCCAAAAACACATTAGCATGCTCTCCGTTACTTAATTTTAGTTTTGTAGAAAGTTCGTATGCAGTTTTAGTTAGCATCTACAGAGAATGCTGCTAATAACACACGCTTGACTTTAATTGCATCTCTTTTATCTCTCGCGGCAAAAGCAATAGCTTTCATTTAGCTTTTAAAATAAATAGCTTTTCTGAAAAGAATTGCAAAAAGTAGTTCAAGCTCTAAATTCTGATATTCAGGAATAACTTTAGTTTGTTTTATTCAAACAGCAGCATCCTAAATGCTATCATACGTTTTGAACATACCAAATAATTTCATTCTTGTTTCAATTGCCTGGTTAGCATGAAGTTAACTTTAACAAATACAGCAATAAAATGACTATATTCTTCTTTCCAAACAAAACTTGTCATAAAGTTTCCTCGTTCATTTTTACTAGTTGATTTTTAAAAACAACCCTCAGAAATTGTCAAAAAAAAACCGCTAACAAATATTTACAATTCTTTTTGTTTTTATAAGTAAAAACTATTAAAATTGTTAACTCCGTAATGTCTTTTAAGGGGGAAGTACCCCATAAATTAAGTAAAAATTGAAAAATTTTTGTTTGTTTGTTTTGGAAGCAAAAACTAATGAAGAACACAATGAAATAAAGAGATTTTGTAAACAATGTCAGAAAGTAGAGCAATTTCAATTTTTTGAACCATACTCGTCAAGTTTAACCATAGCAACACACATAGCAACGATAATGCTTCTGCTTATCTGCTTATTTCAGAGGCTCACATAAAGTTATAAATCTGCTTATAAAAAAGGTTTTATCTTCTCTGTTTTTACTTTAATTATCTACTCTGCTTAAATTAAGTTTGAGTCGGTTGCCTCTAATTATTTCAGTTTTTAAACATTCCTAAAATAAAATATTTACTTAGTTTATATGAGTTGTTAAGTGTAAGAAGAACATATTTTATCAAATTTTGTTAAAAAGTAGTCTTAATTATGGGAATAAAAGATAGAGCTAAGCAATTAACAAGAATAACTTGTAAAGAAAAGATTGTTTAGTGGTAACCAACACACTTTTTCATCACCAACACCAATGACAAACTCAAAAAAAGATTCAGTGATACTAGTTCTTCAAGATCAGCCAGCAAGATTGAGTATATTAAAATTGATATTCCAAATAAAAATGATGAAAAAACAAAAAGGTTTTAGAATAATTGATATTGAAATTTTAAGCACTATATTTGAATTTTTATGTTGCCTACAGTGTATTAACGATTATAGCTTGGTATTGAAAGAAGACTTTGTGAAAAAAAAAAAAAGGATATCCTTCAAATTTAATATGTTGCTGCTGTGTTTGTGGATATAGAAGAAGTTTCTATACATCTAAATTTTGTAACCGCACTCATGATATTAATCTTCGTATTGCATATAGCATAAGATCAATTGGGCAAGAGTATTCAGGACTTGAAAGGTTTTTTGCATTAATGAACCTTCCAAGTCCGATGAGTAAAAAAAATTACAATGGTTCTGTAAAGCTTATTAATGATGCTGTTACTACAGTTGCTAAAGAAACAAGGCTTGAGGCTGCAAAAGAAATAAAAGGTAATAGCAGCAACATTGTTGGTAATGGAGTTTCAACTGACGGAACTTGGCAACGTAGAGGATACAGTTCACTGAACAGAGTTGTGACAACATTATCAATGGATAATGGAAAAGTGTTAGATGTTGAACCAGAATAGTTAAACATGACACCTGGGAAATATACATAAAGTTTGTGTGATAATCAAAATCGAAAACGTATTTTTTTAGCTGGATATAAAAATCTAGAGTCATCCAAGAAGTGGCAAAAGATTCTACGAGGGTTGTCAAAAGCATCAAAGGACAAATATGAAAACTTTGAGTGAAGTCAGTATGCTCCTGGGTCATTCTGAAATTTTATTTTAAACATAATTTAATTATATTTTTTGTGAAATTAAACTTTTTTTTCTTTCTGTTTAAGCATTTTTTTAATAACAAAGTTTTTAAATGCCCCGATTGTGATAACTTTGGAACCGCTTGGTGTTTAATGATGAAATTTTCAGATCACAGTTCAAAGTATTATTTAAGGTATAAGACCCCTCAAAAATCTTAAAAAAAAAATTATTTTTTTTTTTATGTAATTTTGGCACGAAATTTACCGCTGAACATAGATTTGAAAACCATTTTTAAAAATTTGATTTAGTTCTTGAGATATCCAATTTTTCCTTTGACTGGGTATATTTGGTCTGCATAGCAACACGCATAGCAACGAGTTTTTATTAACAATTTCAAGCTATTTCATTATATTTTTTATTTATCTAATAAACTTCTAAACAATGGGTAAGTCATGCAGAGTAAAACAAAGTACTAAAAGTAAAAAATCAAGAAGATTTCATGGAAATAGATATACCAGAAATTTGCTAAATCATTCAACTTTGCCAGTAGCTTCTTTTATTAGTACTGAAAAAGTCAATCTTTCTTCTAGCACTTTGTTGAACTTATCTCTATCTTCAAAAAAAAAATGAAAAAATTGAGACACCACTGCTAAATGAAAACAGTTCTGTTGGTTACTGTATTGTTGACATGGAAATTTTATCTAGTGTGATTTATGGTGCACAAAAAAAGTTTAGTCGTTCGATCTCACAAAATAGACTAAGATATGTAGAGTATTATGGGGATGGGGATTGTAAAAGCTATTATTATGTTAAGGATACTTATCCTGGTATTACAGTGTGTAAGTTCAAGTGTGTTGGACATGTACAAAAACGTGTTGGTAGTAGATTGAGAAAGTTGAAAAAAACTATTAAAGTATTTGGAGGGGAAGAAAAATTAACAAATACTACAATAAACCGTCTACAAAACTACTATGGAATTGCTGTTAGGCAAAATGTAAATGACTTAGAAGGTATGAAAAAGGCCATACTTGCAACATTGTGTTTCATGTATTTTCATCAGCTGAAAATAGTTGGCATGATCATTGCCCTTATGGTATCAATAACTGGTGTTGTTATAAACAGGACAAAGTTAATAAAACCTCTACCTACAAACCAGGCACAGGCCTTCCATTCTCAGTTGTTAGCCATTTAAAACCAATTTATATTGATCTATCTCAAGAAGAACTTTTAAAAAAATGCTTTCATGGTAAGACCCAAAACCAAAATGAACGTTTTAATGGGATGATATGGCAGCGTATACCCAAAACAAAGTATGTCTCTTTAACACAGTTAGAGTTTCAAATTTTAATATTGGAAGAAAAGCAAGTGTTCTTTTATTTGAAAAGTTGAATATGATTACAGGAATATATACTCCTCAAGGTTGTTCAATCATGAACAAAAAGTGTCTAATTTTTGCAGAGTATCAAAATCGAACAACATTAAAAAAGCAAGGAAAAGTAAATTGTGGATGCAAAAAAAAAAAAAGAAGATGCAGATAATGACAAAGAAAGTAGACTATATGATCCTGGTTCATGTTCTTATATGATCCTGGTTCATGTTTTTAAACTGGCATTTTCATTGAAAATTTTTGGTACAATTGTGAATCTTATAATTAAATGCGTTTTTCTCAATATGTAAATTTTTGACCTCCCGGCCATCCTATTTCATTAACAGTATGTTCAATTTGCATGAAACTTTTAGCAAATGTTTATTACATCTAGTTTTACAATTAGAACTAAAAGTTTTGTAATATTATAAAAACATTTTTATTTATACTAGCTTGATCTTAAAAAATTTTGTTTTTTTTAATGCACCATTTTAAAAATTTCAGTGTAACTCAAATATTTATTTTTTTAAAATAGTTTTAGTTCAGTTTGTAGATCAACATGTTATTAACCTTTTGCCAAAATTTCATACCCTAAATGCTTTCAGTTACTGAGATA
>QPEY01000099.1:354651-368263 GCA_014706445.1 Hydra viridissima | reverse complement strand
TATATATATATATATATATATATATATATATATATATATATATATATATATATATATATATATATATATATATATATATATATATATATATATATATAGTATATATATACAATTATTATATATACATATAAATTTTGTATAAGTATATACTCACACAAAATTAATGTTTATATATTATTAATATCAAATTTGTTTATTGTTAGATGACTTGTATAAGAGTTAGCAAGTTTTATGATAAAATAAGATTTATAACTGACAATGGTGAACAAGGTATTGTTAATGTTATTTATCTTCCTGACGCAGAATTAAATGAGTTTTCTGAAAATGAATCTGAAAGTTATGACGAAAGCACTGACATTATTAAACCAGTGCATTGTAAATCCAGCAATGATGTTGATTTAGTAATTGAATCAGAAAATGGGTCAACAAATGAGTCAGAAAATGAATTAAGAAGTGAATCTAAAAGTGAATCAACAAGTGAAATGGATACTTTTGATAATGAGAGTAGTCATATTGTAAAAAATAATGCTGAAGAAAACCAAAAAATAATACAAAAGAATGTCATAATCAAAAAAATAGGAGTAAAAGGCAGAAAAAATGATTATCGATAGCGTAAACGATTACCTCACAATGTTGATTCGAGTTACAAAGAAGATGATATCAAGAAGATTGCAGATTCGGAATGGTCTCCAAGACAATACTTCAAGAAGTTTTTTGATGCAGCACTATTTAAAATCATTTCTGATCAGACAAACTTATATTCTGTACAAATTTCAGGAAAATATGTTAACACTGATTGTGATGAAAATGAACAGTTTATTGGGATACTAATTACTATGGGAGTCCTAAAATATCCACAATATAGAATGTATTGGTCTCAACACACTAAATGTGCATTAATTGCTTTAAAACGGTTTAAAGTACTAAAGAAATATTTTCAAACAAATGATAATACACACATGCCGAAAAAAGGCACGGCAGAATATGATCATCTGTACATAGTTAGACCAATTTTGCAATCTGTTCTTGATATGTGCAGGTTAGTTGAACAAGAAGAATGTCAATCTATTGATGAACAAATTATTCCTACAAAATCGAGGTGTCTAATCAGACAATATCTTCCAAAGAAGCCGCACAAATGGGGCATGAAAGTCTGGGCGCGATGTGGAGTTAGTGGATTGCTGTAGGATTTCACTATGTATCTTGGCAAATAAGGAAATACAGATATTTCTAAAGAATATGGTAAAGTTGGAGTAGCAGTGCTAAAACTTGTTAAACATTTGCCAAAAAACATTGGGCATAAAATCTTCATGGATAATCTTTTTACAAGCATAGCGCTGTTTAAAACTCTTAAGGATCTTAGAATATGGGCAGTTAGAACCATTCGTAATAACCGCTTGCATGGTGCTGAAAAAGTAATGTCTAAATAAAGAGCTAGAAAAAATGGGACGTGGCTAATTAGCTTACCGGGTTGACTTTAATTCTAACATTGCAGTTATACGTTGGATGGATAATGAGCGGTACAGCTAGCATCAACATTTATTGGTCCTTCATTGGGAGATTCAATTAATCGATGGTCTGGTAAAGATAAAGTTATTGTAAAAGTGTCTTGGCCAGATATGATACATCAGTATAATAAACATTAGGGTGGAGTTGACTTATGCAATATGTTGATGGCATTGTATAGAATAAAGCTAGGTACAAGAAAATGGCATATGTATGCTATTTATTATTGTATCAATGTTGCAGTATTAAATGGTTGGATTTTTTGTAAAAGACATTGCAAACAAAATGGAGGTACAAGGAAAAATATAATTCGACTATTAGAGTTCCAAACACGTATTGAAGATTCTTTGTTACGGAGAAAAAAAAGTTTGTCGAGGCAGACCAAGAAGTGATACATCTGTTGCAAAGAAAAAACACTGCCCAGTAAATGCTCCGGCTAGGAAAATCTGCTTAGACAATTTTGGTCACTTGCCAAACTTTTCTGAAAAACAGCAACGCTGCAGACTTTGCAAGTAAGGTTACAGCCGTATTTTTTGTGAAAAATACAAAGTCCACTTGTGCTTGGTTACCACTTGCAATTGTTTTTATAATTTCCACACCTAATGTTATATTTAATGGAATTTAAATATTTATATACATATATATATATATATATATATATATATATATATATATATATATATATATATATATATATATATATATATATATATATATATTGATGACTTTTTGTTTTTTTACATGATTTTATTCAAAAAATTACTTTGAGAACGTGTTGTTTTCATGCTCATTTTTTGAAATGTTGTTGTAGAACAACATGTTGATATCTTTTCAATAAACCGTTAGACTAACTTTTTTTTTTGGACACGAATTAGAATACTATAGAGGTAAAAAAAAAAAAACATAAATGATTTTTTTGTTGTTTTTGGTTTGATTTGGTGAAGTAAACGGTTAAAGACATTAAAGTTCGCTTTGTATTTAAAGCTATATAAAACAAATTTTGTTAACTAATTTTAGAATAAGTTATCATGTGTTTGGTGGAAACTCAAAAACTATCATAGATTAAGTTGAAATTAGGGGAAATGCTTGGAATGAATAGAAATTTTATGTGCAGTAAAATTTTTCAAATCTTTAAGAAACTAAAGTAAAAAGAGTCTTACTATGCAAACTTTCATAAACTCTTAAAAATAATGTTATCTTAAGATAGCGTGGTATGAAATTATATTATTGTTAGCTTTATAAATAGTGGTAATGATAATAAATGTAATACTGGTATGCATAGAATAAATAATTGAACTAATAGCTGAATGCAAACATTTGAAACATTTAAATCAACATACCGGGACAAGCAAACTCTTTGTTGCATGGCACAGTGTTAAGAACATCAATGTTTTGACATAAATATGCAGGTGAACAAGTTCGTGTTCGGAAGCGTATTTGATTGCCAACATTACAAGTTGCTGAACATTCACTGTATGATGACCATTGACTTAGATAACGTACTGAAATAAATTTGGAAAAGTTATTCAACATTTGTTACCCATTGATGAGCTGTGGTCTACAAAAGTTTTATTTTTCAAGGGATATTAATGAAGTTTCATTAAATATAAAAAACTTAACTCTTTTTTGAGTATATATAGAAACAAAATACTAAATAATTGGTAGCGAATTTTGTTTATCATCTGGTACCAATATAGTTACTTATATAAAAGATGTCAAGATTATGTGATACTGATAAAGCAGGTATTGATCATATCAGTAATGTTATTCTACTAACTGTATCATTCAATCACAGTTCAGTTCTTCTCGAGATATTGTACTTTATTTTTGTAAACAATTAGTAATTGAAAAAGAGTAAACTTATGTAATAACTGAGCGTTATATAATTAACTAATTTAGTATAACCGATTTTTTTAAAGGATTGTATGGTATTGTATAAACATATTTATCATTTGATGTTTTGTATGGTATCAACAATCTAATATTAATGATATACAAAAGGAAGTGTGATTGTTAAGTGTGCAAAAAACACTTTAAAACCCTTATTAAATCCTTGAATCATTAAGAAAGTATCTAATAAACTTTGTGCTATTGATCAAACATCAGTTATGCTCTCAATACAACACTGTGTCTATAATGACTAAAGACACAGTGCACTAAAAAAAACAATGGATTTGATAATGAGAGTAATAGAGATAGCTTTTAAGTTTTTATGGGTTCCTTATCTTGCATTTTATTACAAATAACATTATTTACATTTAATACATTTTTTAACTCGTCATAACTTCTAAGTTTTAACAAGGTGAATAGAGAATTTTAATACCTTTTTATTAATAAATTGCGTACCTTTTTTAAACCATCAGTTGCGGTTATAGTTATGTTCCAAACAAAATTTTTAGCTTTCTTTATTATGCTCTCTTCAATTAATGCTTTAATAAAATTTAAGAAAAATAGATCCTGTTTTAGGTAACGGATTATTTGCATCAAGGACCAACTTTAAGAAAACCTTAGTCCTGTCAAACTTCATTTTTTACGCCTTGCTTAATCGACCAATTAATTTTATTGTTTCTTTATAGGTGGTAAAAAAAATTTATTGCCTAGGAAACGCACTTGTCATTTATTTTTTCTACAGCTTTTGTAAACAGCAGATAAATCTTTGCTAAAATAAAAGTTTACACAAAAATTGTTATCTAATAGCAAATCTTTTACCTGTGCACAGAATATTTGTATTACATTCCCGTGTCTCTGAGTATAAACCATTACAAGGACCAGTTTTGTTGTTACAATTCCTTGAGCGAAATGTAACAGAAGGATGGCTTTCAGTCCAACAGGAAGCAGAACACACACTCCAAACGCTCCATTCATCAAAAGTACCTTTTAAAAACAATGTTTACAATTACTTGATAGATTACTTAACAGTGAGGCATTTTTTCTTAAACTATTCATGAGCTTGAGATTTAAGAATGATATAACTACAAAAATGTTTATCATGGTGTCTTTTTGAAGCATTTGGAGGAAAAAAACTTTATTCAATAAATTATCAAGAGTTCTTTAATGAAAAACACACACATATATATGTATATAAATACGTGCGTGCGTACGTGTGCGTGCGTGTGTGTGGTTTAACTACCAACTAAAAAAATGCTCCGTTTAATTCTAGGAAGATGTTTTTCTTTTCCTAAGAGTAGAAAATTTAGTTAACTTTAAAAACTCAATAAGAAAAGCCCTTCGGCTTATTTTTAGGTAGCAAAAAAAAAAAAAAATGATCAAATAAAATTTCTATTTTTAGAAAAAGAACTTTGTGGTCACAAGCGATTTGTGGAGTTATTGAAATACGAGTTTATTTTTTATGAAAACAAGCATAAGGGCTATCAGTAGAGAGCATCTTACGTTAAGGGTACTTTTTTAAATCTCTTTCGCTAAAAATTTCTTAAAAGTTTCTTAACATTTAGATTATCAAAGGAGAGAAAAGGAAGGTAAAGTTCAACTTGAAAACATGTTAACAAGTTAAAATGTTTAAGAATTATTCGACAAAATTAATTTGAATTCCATTAATATGATTTAATGTAATATAACCCTAATCGTTCTTCATGAACAGAACACAACTTAAAAAACTTTCCTCGAACTTCTATTAAAACAAGTTTATTATCG
Organism: Hydra viridissima; assembly: GCA_014706445.1. NCBI lineage: Eukaryota > Metazoa > Cnidaria > Hydrozoa > Anthoathecata > Hydridae > Hydra > Hydra viridissima. Next base: position 363,106 of record QPEY01000099.1, on the reverse strand, counting down.
GAAAGTATCTTAGTTCTACAGTTTTCATAAGATGTCGGGGCTTCTAGTACTTGTTCTTATAAACGCTTTTCCCATAAAGATGGAAAGCAAAGTTTAATGATATTGTCAATGAAGCCGTAAAACTTTTTGCCGCCAGTTTTAGACGGTGTTTTATTGAATTAAAATATATGAATATGGGGCGAAATGTGAAGTTTTTTACTTGTGTAACTTATTTTAATATACCAAATATAGTTTTAAGAAACATGGCTTTGTCATTATATATTATTTAAAAATTTGTTGAAGGGCCTATCAAAATTGATTTTTGAAAATGCTTTACTCAACAATTTCAGCGTTTTTAATGATATGCAATTAAAAATCATTTACAAGAAACATAATGGAATAATTGTAAAATCAAGAGTTACGTGAAATGTTAAGTTTTGAAGTAAAATAGTATGAAGATAATATTTCATGAACAAAATTTTGTTTCTGACATATTGAAGATTCATAAAAAAATATGTTTTGGCGATTCCTTAAAACAACTGCGATTGCCAGATTAGATCTTTACACAGTTGAATGAGAACTGCGAATAAACAAATTACCATTATAGAAGGATCTGTTTAACGAAATAAAAAAACTGCAGATACTAGCATACAAAGTTAAATAAAGCAAGGTTACTTTAGCTATATTTATTTTGAAGGTGAAGAAAAAACGAAAGTGTGGTAAAATTTATGAAAGTTTTACAGAAAAGTAGTATTAACGTCATCATGAAAGCCGTATGACCAATAAAAGTAGCCGTATTAGTTCTAGAAGGTCTCATAAACCATGAGATTCTTTAGAGAGCAAAAAAAAAGTTAAGCAATAAAAAACAAAGCCAATTAACATTATTAAGCTTTATCTTTAACTTCTTCAAGAAGTACAAGTTCTGTTTGTGAAAAAATATAGCTAAGGCTTTAAAAAGAAAATACATCTAAGGTTTTAGAGATCAAAAAAATTGAAAAGTGGTGTAGGTTTAACGCTTTTTCTTAAATATTAGTGCAAAGGAAGCTCTTCTATTAAAAATGAACATTGACCTTAGCAAAAAGCAATATTAAATGGTAATAAAACCAGCTATTCTATATATTGTAAATTGTTATCTCCCTTGCACGATATTGAGAACAAAGTTTATTTACTTACCAAAAAAAAATATTTTTATGAGACTTCCGCAAAGTGAAGCGTGCTAGACTACACAGGTAGTAGAATTTCTCAAATGATTGATAACCTTAATTATGGAAAAAATGGTATTGATAGAATATCAAGCCAAAGTATTTATAAGTAGAAGTATGATATAAGCAACATAATCACAGATCTAAAGCATAAAGAAAGCCTTTTTAAAAAGCTTTTAAGCCTTTATTTCTAAACAAGAAAAATTTAAATTTAGAGAATCCTTCATTGTTGTAGGCCTCTTTTTCAATCATATAAACACAAAAGTTCAATATTGTTTTGAGATGGAGAACCAGATCTAAAAAACTAAATAATAGAGACATTAATGTTAAAGACATTTTTCAGAGTTATGAATATTGAGGGAAAAATGATTAAAGACAAAAGTGGGAATTAAATCAGCCCTTGCGCTTTGTTTTTCCATTTTTTTTTTGTTTTTTTTCATGTTACAATCAATTTTAAAAAAATGGGGAATTTATTTGGGTTGTTTAACCAGCACTGACATTATCTTAAATTACAAATATTGTCTGGTGAGTAAAAACAGTTTCGCGATGACATCTTTAAGCTAACGCTGAGAATTGCGTAAAAAACAAATGAATAAGAAAAGTAAAGTTTTTATATACACAAAAGTCTATGCCTCTACCCTTTTAACCTATTTAGTAAAATAAATAGATTTTGAGCACAAAGAATTTAATAACCTCAATATCTGATCTTTAAAGCAAACGACCTAAAACTTCACCCTATTTCACATTATAAGTATATTTCAGTTACTTTAGTTAATTCTAAGCAAACAAAATTTGAGAATTTATTTAGAACTAATTAGAGCTTTTTAATAACCTTTGTTGGTTGGAAAACAGTTTTTAAAGCATCTTCTGTTTTCGAACGGATTACGAATACTTGATAATATCTATTACTGCCTTGACTAATTGCCTGGCTGTAGTCAAAAGTTCTAGTTTTTGACGGCAAAAAGCGAGACGTGCTGTAATTTTCAAACCTTTTCCTCAAACCTTTTCCTCAAACCTTTTCCAGCACTTTAAACCCTTCAAAACTAGGCATCAAGTCAGAGGGAAGGGGGGAGGAGAGAGGAGGGGGGAGAAGGAGGGGGAGAGGGGGGTAAAAAACTGTAGATTTTTTGTCATTACAGAAACTTTTTTTTCAAAGTTTTCTGTACTTCTTTCAGCCTTGTTTAATTTAGATGATAAATTCTAATCAGCTGTTAAGAAAGCACTTCATTATTTCATAAAATATGGAAACCAATGGAGAGATAATTAATAAATATGACATAACAATTCTTCTGCTGTCCTTTATTTTGAAAGTGTTTAGGGATCATTTGCATAAAGCGACAGGTCATTTAAAAATTAAGGGACTTAAAAGTTATTTTCATTTCCTGCATTCATTTTTCAAATTTTTCTACTTATAAATAAAATAGAACAAACTTAATGTCTTTAATATTCTTTGACTCAAACTTACTACATTCCAAAGTGCATGTTCTTAATTCAACTTTTGCTAAATTTCCTTCAGTTGTACAATCCTCTGTATTAAAGTTATTGGTAGGATTAAAACAGTATCGTTCACGCATTTGAGTTCCAGTGATACCACATGAAGAATTGCAGTTGTTCCAGCTATTCCATTCAGACCACTTTCCTTTGCCTAAAGTTTATGGTAGTTACAGTCATTATACGTAAATATTATTTATAAAAATTCTGCTTTTTAGATATTGATAATCAAGACTATCACTTTTCTTATTTACATTTAATGTATTTTAATAATATTAATAAAAAAAAGTTATGTAAAATATTAAGGGTGATTGATTTGACTTCAACTTGAAGTTTATTTTCAACTTTTTTTAAATTGGATGCGTTTAACAAACAAAAATTTCAACCTTAGAATATAAATAACTGAGGCTGAGCTTGCTCATTAATTTAGATAAGAAAGTTTAATGGAAAACTCAAAATCAGTCTCTTATTTTATTCCTTGGACTTTGAGATACATATTAAATATTTTCTAAAATTTAATGCATCATAAAGTGCAAAACCTGAACATTTTAACCACTAAATCTTTACAACTTACTTTCACATACGCTTTTCAAAATAGTAAAATCAGCAGCTGATTTTCCCAATAATTCCCAAAAACTATTTACGTATTGATTAGAATAAAAAACTTCTCCGCTTATTTCGTATCTTGACATTCTCTGAATTTCAGTAAAGTTTACGTTACGACCCACTGCACCAATAAATAACAATGCTTCACTTTTAATCTGTTCTTCTGTCTGTACTCTTAAGCTTATATTTTTTTCTATATTTTCTTTGCCATTTGTAAGAAATATAATAACTGGTATAGTATTCAATCTAGTACAACTCTTATAAGCTTCTCTCGCTTTCTCAAGGGCCATGTTTATTGCAACTCCTCCATTTATTTTTGTCAGACCTTCAATAAATTCATTGAATTTTTCTTTTGTCGTAAGGTTGCCACATGAAGAAACTATTTCTGCTGAAGATCCAAAGTTTACAACAGCGACTTGGATGTTTTTGTTATAGCCTAAATCAGAGCTTGCAACAAAATCTTTAACGAAATCTTTTTCTTGATCCCATTGATTATCTATCGGACTATGTCTTATCCCAGATGAAGAATCCATTATCATTATAAAGCTGATATTTAAGTTAGAGCAAGACCTTACTAAAATATATATATGAATATATACAAGTAAAACGTTATTTTATCAGTATAGTAAGTCACACATTTAAAAGACTTAATGCTATTATTGTTAGATAATTACATATAAACTTGTTCACTAAAAAGAAATTCAAAACATAAAGGTAGAAACAGAAAATGAACTTTTTTATTATTATTACGTAGCAAGTTTACTTTTATTACCTTGTGGACAGGAAACTACATCACAATGTTCATAACTTATCATTACTTGATTGTTGCATTCATAAGAAGATGATTCATTTCTTAAGCAATAACTTCGTGTTCGATAACGTATCGGGTCATTAATCGACAATCGGCATGATGCTGAACATGCACTCCAATACCCCCATTCAGCAAGTCTGTACTCTATAATTGAGATAACATTAAAATTTCTGATGGGTAAAGATTTCAGTATTTTTTCTTTGAAGCTTTTAAAGTTATTGCAAACAAAACAGAAAAATGTTCAGCTTTGCTAAACTGGTGAGAGGGAATAACAAAGTAATATCATTAGCTAAATATTGGTGTAAAAACCAAAAACAAGAATTCTTCTTGTTTGAAAAATAGAAAAATGCATCTTTTTAGTTAGAAATATTATAAAAACTGTTTGACAAAATGTCAGTGTAAAATATATTTAGGCAAATAACTTAAAACTAAATTTAGAACTAAAATCAGATATTAGAAATGGCGTTAAGATTAAATGGGAAAATCCGATTTTTTCCTAATACTTTTCCTAATAATATTAAGTCGCACTTCTCATAGTTTGATTAACAAAACCTGGTAAAACTTCTAATTTTTTGATAATAAAGTTTTTATTGTTGCTACAAAAATTTTAATGATAAAAAATAACGAGGGTTGAGAATATGCGTTACATTCACTGGAAATATTTATGTTAATGTAAACCTACGTGTTTGTAGAGTGATTTGAGAGCAATTAAAATCCATGAAAGGCGTTACGTTTTTCTAGAAACATGAGATTCAAAATTAGAATTATGAAGTACTATTATCGTGGCAACCACAAAGCCTAAATTTGCTTTCGCATAAAAACATCATACTATTAGATTTAGGTTTAGGTGCGAAATTGAGACGCTGCAGCTAGAAGTAGCAAGGAAAATGCATAAGTTAGCTCCAATCATGTAAGTCATTTCTGGCAAAGCCCAATTAGTACTGAGTTAACAACTGTAGAAGAAAATAATCTTACTTTGTACAGCATAATCCTCTTTTACTTAATTCAAAATGTATCTCAGCTTCGTAAAACCTCATAAACTCTATACTAACTAATTTTGTCGGACGTTTTACAGCAAAGTCTCGATAATTGTTTGCCTAGTGAGTTGCTAATATAATTTTTTCCAAGAAAAATATTTGTAATTGAAGTTATGTGGCTTGGATATTGTTTTAACCCCATATTACCAGAAAATTGACAATGATTAAAATACTTTGCACAACTGTTTGTCTTTTGTTTAACCAATGGGTCCAAACACATTTGGTTTGTTGAAGCGATAATTTACTTTTGTTACATAACATAATAAGTTACACATATTAAATATCAGTGCTCGCCGATTTTATGTTGCTTACTCAATTTTAGCAGTTGAAGTACCTTTTTGACAGAATAAAATAGTCGCTAAAATTATAGCTCAATATCTGCAGTAAAAAATTGATGATGCCTTGTTCTAATATTTTCAAAAAAAGATCAACTTCAATTTTTTGAGGAACGCTATTAACAACAGAAATATTTTTGACAAATTAAAGCGGTTGATATAGTTTCTTAAAAACTCCTCAGCAGGATTTCCTACTTCTTTTTCAATAGAGTTGAAAAATATTGTATCAAGTATAATTTATTAAGGTAAACAAGAAGTAAGTACGAACTGCAGAAGAATTTTTAAAAACTTCTCTTCCCCTATCTTTGAGACGGATCAAACCTATGTAAGTATTTAAAGATCTAGCAAAAGTATAACCATAATATTTTCAGCTGAAAATATTATTTACAAGTAATGAGATTACCTGGACAAGTATACACTGTGTTACAAGACAGAGTATTGACTATCTCTATAGTTTTACACAAACTGGGAGGANTACATACATACATACATACATACATACATACGTACATACATACATACATATATACATACATACATATATAAATTTCCAAAATAAATTTTTTTCTATGCAATTATTTAAAAATATTGTAAAGCTTTTAATTGCTTATAACTTTTATATTTAATAATCCACTAATATGACACCGAACTAAAAACTTCAAATATTTTCATATCTAAGAAACTTTGAAAGATAATATTGAAAAACTTTAAGTATAGACTTTAAGTTTTGCAATATTATTGTCGTTTTTGTCATTATTTTGAGAACCTTGTTTATGCCCTGGTTTCCCTATCACAAATCTGCCTCATTAATGTTTGAGGACCATTTTGTAATCAAAGGTTCAACACCTTCCGGAAGTTTTACCTTTTTTATTATACCTTTATGAAAAAGATAAAAAATAATAGACAAATTTTCAAAAACAATCAATTTTATTTTCTACTGTATTGGCGTTTTTCTTCGGTATGTAATAATTTGATTTATTTATCATAAATTTGCTTAAATTTGCCATTTGCTTGTTTGTCACATCTAGTGGGAATACGAATCCTTTTCCGGTCCTACATGTTCAAACTCTCCTTGCTGATCCTATTTGTTCAAGCTTTCTTTGTCCGATCGGCTATTTGTTTGTTTTGTTCGAGTGATTTTTATATCAACCATTTCAGTATAGTTCCAAATATAATATATTACATAGGGGAGAGGGGGAGGCATTAGAAAAATAAATTTTTGAAACATATTTGTATTTGAACTTGTTTATACTAAATAATTCTTGAAGATAATATTTACCCTCGAAGCCATCATTTGTCTTTCCTGGCATTTGGCATAAACTTGACAAAACATATGCTTGGTTTGTTTTTTAGGATATATAGTAAACATTTCGATATAAAGTTGTTTGATTTTCTTGACTGCATTTCTAACTAGTGATATATTTAATTTCATTTTTAAGTTAGCATAATTCATTACATTTACATTTAGGCAAAAAAAGTCAATAATTGAGATCATTGTTTATTATTTAAAGTACTGTTTGGTAGTTTTAAATACAATGAACAGTGCACCTTTGAATCGTTTCTTGAACTTCTCGCATTTTGTTTCTTGATTACTATGGCCTGAACTTTGATTATTTCATGATAAAAATTGTTAGAAGTTATAAAAAAGAGAGTGACAGATATCAGAGAGAAAGATAATAAAAATGCTTTTCTCCAAGTTGGAAATTGATTAACTGAGCCAAACGAAGCTGCTATAAATTATAATATAAAACTTACTACTTTACTTTATATATAAAACGTACTACTTTATAAAGAGTTATAAAACTTATCATATAAGATCAAGCTTAGTGTGAGAACTAAATATATTGTCACACATGTATTTAATAATGATGAGGAAACAGTCTTAAAAGACTACAAAATAAAAAGCTCTAAAATGAATTATGGCTTAAAATATAAAAAAGTAAAAGAATTAGCATTTCATTATGCTTGTTTTATCTATTGTTTCTAATTATGGTTAGGTTTTTTGAGCAAAAACCCAAACTAATATGATTTTAGCTGGGTTTTTAGGTTATTGAGTTTTGGGTTTTCGCTTAAATAAGGCTTCTAGTTTGCTATAATTCTTTAGTAAGAAAGTTGGGTTAATTTACAATTATTTAAAAATTTATTTAAATCTTTTACCATTACTTAGTTAGTAACTATATTGCATTTTTTTCAAATATAAAAATAATTTTAATGAGATATTATTTTAAAATTTCGGTTAAGTTTAAAATATAAGTACTTTACATATCCTTCAACATGCCAAGGTGTCATTTAGGGGGAAGAAATAAGGCTAGTGATTGGAGTAAAGTGACCATATTAAGCAATCAACCAAATAGAGCAATATGCAATTATTGCAAAGAGAGCAAATTTCAAAAAATAGAGAGACTTAAGAAAAAGTAAATTAAATGATTCCACAAAAACAGTTCGCAATATATCAGTTTTAGAGTCGAGAACATCTACATCTGCAGCATCAAACAAGACTAACCAGTTAGAAAATGATGAGCGAGATTGTGTAAGCATAATTAGTAATGCTTCTCATTCTTCAACTTTTCGTTCGAATCCAATAAAGGTGGAGCGACAAACATCCATTTCCAAATTTGCTGCTACAACAACAAATAATCAGAAGGATGGAGTGAATTTGGAGGTTGCGATGTTTTTCTTTTCAGCAAATACACCATTTAACGTAGAAAATCTTGAATTTACCAAACTAATTAAAACCATAGACCTGGATTCAAGCCACAAAATTGAAAACGGACATCTTCAGAACTCTCAATAAAGGTAAATAAAGAAGTAATCAGTTCAATGAAAAATGATTTTGCTTATGAATGGGATGTTACCCTTACTTAAGATGGTTAGATTACGGCCGAAGATGATTCTATAATTGCTCATGGTATCCTTAATGAAAGCAAACTTTATCTCATTTTTGCAGCTGATGCTGGAAACCATTCAAAAATATGTGTATTTATATATATATAT
>QPEY01000099.1:329222-351442 GCA_014706445.1 Hydra viridissima | reverse complement strand
ACATTGATCTTTTGAGAGGGTTGTTTAAAAGTTAAAATTATTCATGTTTATCATTTTTTTAAATCAAAATATTTATATATTCCTAAAACCAGATAGTTCTACATGTGTTTCGTAGTTAATAAGTTTTTACATCTCTTTCAGGTTCTGCGCAATTTTCAAAACACTGCTACGGCGATCAATGCGCCCCCATCTCCCCTAAAAAGCGCGATAGGCGGAAATTAAAATTTTTAATTGTGAGAATATGTTAAAAAATTTTCTAATAACCTTTTTTATGATTTATGATTCTAAATTCATAAAAAGTTGTTTATCTAATTAAGTAATTTTTTGAATTAATTCAAAAATATCATCATATGAAAGGGAATAATATCTTTTTGAAATAAATGCTTGACGCATCTTTCTGCTAAGCAATTTTATCATGATGCAGCTGTGCAGGTTCTCAAACCCGTAAACGTAATGGGATGCTTCCGATAATAGTTTAACAGTTCCCTTTCCACTTAGGGAGTGAAATGGGAAGTCCGGAATATCTGGCTTAACAGAATTATCAATGACGTATTGAATTTCTTAAATTGTAAAATGTTGCGTAATAGGAGGTTCCGTAACGTCTGGAGCAGTGAGGTCTATTAACTCATACCAGTAATTGGCATTAAAATTTATTACAGGAATTTTTTTCAATTCATTTTGAAAACTGTTCCGTTTCATTTAGTTACTAATCAATCAAATAGTTTAAAAAGATACCTTTGTCTAAGAGTCAGTATTGATTGAAAACCATGAATTCGTATCTTGTTGTCATCATCTTTAATCATGGCATAAAGAATGTTTACAGGTCTCTGGCAGAATGCGTTAATTTTAATGTTCTGCTTCACACTATGTATCACATCATTAAATGGGAGAATATTTAGTAGAACGATAGCAGAAAAAAGAAGACGAGGAAAGTCGTGCAGCTTGGATGATGTCCTTATTTCGAACCATGCTGGAGCATAAACTTGAACAATTAAGTCGACTAGTTTTTTTAAAGACTGGTTTGGTTGATTGTCTCTTGTATATAAACAGAGAATGCGAATAGCTAGAGTTAACCAGCTTGCATGGTTAAGTGGACCAATTTTATAAGCACCTCATTTATGAGGAACTTTACCAGACCCAATCTCCTTTGCAATGCTCAAATAAAAGTCTTTGTCCCAACTAAGGTCTTTCAGTACTTCTTTTGGAATATACCCATCAACTATAGGTTCAAACAAAACTTGATGTGAATCCTGAATGTTCTTATCACATCTTTTGCCAAGAAGGCCACTAAAGCTTACTGGTCCAGTTGTTACACCATCTAGTTTTTTAAAAAGAGCTCTTAAAGGAAGTTCGTTTTAATGTAGCGCGCACCCGATGAGGTTTCGTCTCAACAACTCTTCAAGTTTTACCATTAAACCACAAATTGGGCCAGTATTGGTAGCAGTATTATCAAGAAGATTTGCCTGAATATTTTCAACAATTTTAAATTCTTGCAGTACACTGAACATCTTTTTTGCAAGTACTAAACCAGTTGCGTCAATTATAGGAGCTGTTCTATGAGTCAAATAGGTTCCAGTAGGTTTTCCATCTTCATTAGCAAATGTGGGGTGATACTCAGGTTCAAGATATTTTTTGAGGAATTCCCCTTTAGGTGAGTTTATTATGTAAGAAGTTCGAGTGGTTTGATCAAGTTTTCTATCCCCACCAAGTTAAATTAACTAATTTTTTTTCTCTAAATCTTTACCTTCACCAACTATCTTTACTTGTGTTTTAGCCCTATCTAATTTGCACTTGTCAATCAATATGTGATTGATATCAAGATCTTTTCTCAAAATATGTTTAATGCCATTTAGTAAAGCATTTGCAAAAGCTGCACCTAAGTTTGAAGAACACTCATTTCTGACTAATTCCATAGCAAACCCAGCAAGTTTAATTTAGTTGTATATGTCCGCAACATAAAGCTTTTTTATTTTATTTAATTTTATTTCATGATTTTATATAATTTTGTATGTATTGAAAAGCATTTTTGCCTGTACTACTTTTATTATTAGAAGAACAAAATTTTGTTCTTCTAATAATAAAAGTATACTTAAAGTTATACTTAAAAGTATCAAAAAAAAGGAACACTTTATTACGCAGTTTATTTCACTTGAAATACAGTAGACATACATGTTACAGTAAAGATATATTGTGAACTCCCGATTATTCGAATTGATATTTATTTGAATTTCTCACTTATTCCGAGAAAATTTCCTTCACTGTGAATTTTTCTTGACTAACTCTCGTAAATATCTATCAGTTACTCGCTTCTGCACATATTCAAAATTTTTAGCTCCCATTGACAAAAACCCTTCCAGTTATTCAAAATTTTTCTTCAATAGAAAATACCATTGGATTGCATTTCAAAATACAACTTCATCGAACGTTACCAAAATGCCAAAAAAGTAGCGAAGCATTTAAGAATTAAAATAACGTATAACAAAAAGAAATGTATAATGATCAAAATATAACAAAATGAAAAACGCATTTCAAAGCAATGCAATAAAAATTTCTCGTTTACACGAAAGATGACAGTCTTGACAATCAAAGAAAAATAGCTTGCTCTTAAAGGTTTGGTAAAACTTTTTACTAAAAAAGGAAACTTGTCAAAAAGTTTACTGTTCCTCAAAACACTTTAACTTACTAGATTACGCATATAGAAGGAAGTATGTGTCTGATGAGTTTGGAGCAAAGAGGCAAAAGTTAAATTTTAGAAATCTTGGTTCCCTTGATAAAGCTGTATATAAAGATTTTATGAACTCTCGTGAACGAAATGTACCAATTGAAAGAGATCATTAGGGAGAAAGCATTAGATTTTGCAAAAAAACTTAACATAACGGATTTGAAGGCTTCAAAAGGGTGGCTAGATCGGTGAAAAAATAGACACAATGTTGTTTTTCAAACTATTTCTGGTGAAGAAAAGTTGATTACAAAGAAAATGACAGCAAGTTGAGAACATACCCATTTGCTCACGATCTTGTCAAGGTATGCTTTTAAAGATATTTGCAAAGCAGACAAGTTTGATATATTTTATTAACAGCTTCCGACGAAAACCTTTCCTCTAAAAGGTAAACAATATGCAGGAGGAAAACTTAGCAAAGTTCGTTTCAACAGATCTAGCTGCAGGAAATGGGGTTAGTGAAAAGCTGCTCATGTTGTTAATCGGAAAGGGAGAAATACCACGATGTTTCAAACGTGTCAAAAGCTTACCTTATCAGCGCAAGTCCCATAATAAATTATGGATGAACACTAAAATCTTTTCTGATTATGTAAGAAGGCATGATGAGAAGTTTAATGCTGAGGGAAGGAAAGTTGCTCTAGTCATTGATAACTGCACAGCTCATCCTAATTTTGACAACCTAAAAGCAGTTGAATTAGTATTTTTACCACCCAACACAGTTAAAGCCTGTTAATTGCACGGATGTTGTAAAGCAACAAATCAATTACATCGATCAAGTCATTTGGTCGATGAAGACTTTGCTGTTGAGGATTACATAAACATAGGTTTTAAGATTTATACAAGTGAAGCATTTGCTAAAACAGATCGAGAACTTCTGGCTTCTATTTTAATCAACTGAGGCAAGTGCTGAGGCAAAAGAGGAGATAGATGCAGACTCAAGCGATTTGCCTCCCGAAAAGCCAAACTTATCTGAGATAGCACGTGCAATCGAGTTACTTGAATGCTGGTCATTTTTTTACCATATTGGCGTCAAAAGCCCACAATCACAGAGCCTGTTATTAAAGATGTTTCACAAACATTCTTTAGAAACAAAACAACAGTTGAAAATTTTTGAAAACAGTTTTTTCAAAAAATTTTAAATAATTTATTACTTTACAAAAGAATTAAGCAGTTCTTTTTCCAAAGATCTTCTTTTTTCTTCTCTGGTTCTGTTCAAATTTGATAGTAACTTGAATTAGGTCACTTTAAAGAGGATTATCAGTTATTCAAATTTTTGGTTTTTTGAACTAACCTCTTATTCCCTTAGGAAGTTCGAATAACAAGGAGTTTCCTGTACAACTTTCATTAACTAACACCAGAAAAATAAAAAGTAATAAGCTATTAGTTCAGCTATAATTCATAGAATAGCTTCAGCGCGCAAGTTAAACTTAAACAGTTCACGCTATTGCCTAAGTAACTCAAACTTAAAAAATATCATTGGCATTTATTGGAAGAAGTACTTTGAAAAGCATTCTTGTAATATGTTGGACTTGCAAAAGTAAAATCATCTTAGCACTTTTGATTGCTAACCATAGGTAACTAAAGGAAGATCATTAATACCTTTTTAGCAATCAAGGAAACCTCTGTTGATTTTTAAATTATTAAGATATTCTATTTAACATGAAATAAATAGAAATGTTTTGGAAAACAAAGAAAAAAACATAAAAAAAAAGAAAGAGGTCACAAACAAGTACTCTCAAACAGGGTATTTTTTAATTTTATGTCCTAACTAAAATCTAACACCTATAAAGATTCTTTTTAACATAATGAAAATGCTTATCATTTAAAAAAAGATAAATTGGTAAATGTTTTTGCACCTAAAAGCTTCTGCTAACTTTTTAAATATGAGATTTTCCCAGGCTGTGTAAAATCTTTGAAGTATAAAGTGTCAGCATGTTGTTAGGATTATATAATGTTGATATGTTTAAGATTTTAAAATGTTCATAAACAGGGTACAGTCGCATCATAATATATGATAACTGTAATAATAACATATTACAGATAGGATGCTTTATGAGCTTTATACAAATAAAACCACAACAGTATTACTACTAAAAAATCCATGTTTTCCCAATAATATGATTTAGTTTTCGGTGATGATTTTATTTACACACTTACTTTTCCAATATGATGATTTTAATTCATTATGTAAATATGCCTCAATAACTATTTTTGCTTGGTAAAAACTCATTTTTACATTCGGAAAATTTTTGTGAGTAATTTGCAATAGTAAGTTTTGTATGGATCTAAAAATCGCGAGGTTAAAATCATTTTGTTCTATCTCCAAGTTTAAACGTTGGGAGAAAGTTTTTGATTTTTTTCTTAAAGTAAAAATTATTTAAAATTTTAACTTAAATTTTTAAAGAAATAATAACTTATACTTTACGTAATTTATGTTTAATCAAATTATTTAGAAAAAAATTTCTAAAATATAGCGTATTTTAAAAGTAATCATTATTTACTAAAACTAATAGCTCATTTTCTCCCAACTTTTAAAATAGGAGATAGAACAAAATAATTCTAACCTCGCAAAATGATGTCGGTTTTTTTTTTTACTTTTTTTCAAGTTTGATTTCAAGACATAAATCCAAGTAAAAAAAACTACTGTTAATACATTTGCAGAAATACTGAATACTCAAATATAGAATTCTGCACCAGAATTAAAATAATGAATTGAAGTTTCAATAACTTTTATTTTTTAGTATGGTTTCAGGTTATGTTTGGTAGTTGCATCACGTTCAATCTTAATTCAGATATGAGTTATGACTTGAAACTTCAAGTCTGCATCTTGCATTCGGAAAATAATTTTTCTTCTCAAGTCATTGTTTTGTTCAGACTTAAAAACCGGTCAGTCTATGCCGGTTTCAAGTTGGACTTGCGTTTAAGATCGAATTACACATAAGCTCAGATTCAGATTTAAAGTAAGATTTTAAGTTTAAAGTTCCTTTCTTGAACTCCACTGCTAAATCTTAAGATTGAATTTTAGAACACATTCATAGCATTTAAATGTTAGAACACATACATAGCATTTAAAATCCCGTTTCAAAAGCTCTGATTTTCATAAGTTTTCTTATATCAGCTTTTTATTACAACAACAATAGACTATTAATTTGCAGCGAAATATAATTTTTTTATAGTTAACATTAAAATATAGGAAATCATACCTTGCCATATTGCAGCACCACAAAGAAAATAAAACTGGATAAAGTATTTCATTTTAAGACTCAGACTTTCTGCTACAAAAAAGTACTAAAGAAAACTGTGCATTTTTTAAAAGTATTACTGACAATAATAATGCAATAAGTATTTTTTTTGACATACACAAAATACTCTTCTAAAAGAATTAACTATTTTATTTGTAATCTTGTCACCGAAAGTTAGCTGAAATTAATCACTTTGTCTTTTTTTTTTTTAATTCAGTAATCTCCATTACAATTGCATTATGTTGAGTGTATTTAGATTATTTCAGTTTCGACACTACTTTGGTTTTAACTAAAATATTCCTTTTAAAAAGAATTTAAAGCTTTTATCTTTTATTTCTGAAAAGTAATTAAACAACAGCTTATCAGTTAGTTTTAGGTAAAGTGCTGAAACATGAAATAATGAAAACCATTCTAGAACTTTTCGTGCGAATGGTTTTTCTTTTAAATTGTCCAAAAACTCTCCATCATGTTATTGCAAATTTTTTTTCATTGAAGATCCTGAGACTTAAGGCTCAAATACAACATACGAATTTTAAAATTGTGTTCGCATTACTAAAATGAATTGAGGTTTGAGCTAATGCATAATAGCATTTTTAATTGCAAATTATATTTAAAACATGTAAAAGTTTACTGGTTTTTAAATCTAATTTGAACAACGAGTTAAAGGTAGACCAGTGTTTAAACCATATATAGTTAAATGACGGTTTTTGATTATGCAAAATATTTTGTACTATGTTGAAGTTACGCTCTTAACTTCAAGCAAACGATAATGACTGGAATCATACAATACTATTAATAAAGCAAATTTTTTTCTTGAAATTTTCCGCCTTTTTTGAAAGTTTTAAAATAGTAGAAAAAGGCGGGAGCAGGGTCACCCCATTTTTAGAAAATATGTTAACCCCAAAATTTTTTCTTTTGGTAGTTAAAAATTCGACAATCAAATTTCTAAATGCATGCAATAAAAAAATTGCAAAATAATTGACTGTGTTACCGACATTAAATGTTGATTAAAATCATTTATTGTGATTGTAACAGATTTATGAAGTTTTTTACATCTCAACCATATAAACTACCATTACGACAGGGATACAATTTAACCATTCGTTGTAATTGTAACAGAGCTGATCATTTATCTTCAATGAGTGCATTTTTAAGCAATTACCATTAAGCAATCATCATTAAGTGGAAAACTTTTAAGCAATCTAACTAGAGATTTTGAAAAAAATCCTTTAAATAATTTTTGTTGGAATTGAAAAATGGAAAAGATATATTAAAAATGTAACATTACAAGCAAATAGAATGATTCATGCTAGAAGATAAAGAAATGAGGACATTTATACCAAGTATAATTATTCAGTATTGACAATGCGCTTGTACAAATGTGAGAATAGTAGAACTGCACAGCGTAGATTCTGTTTAGGGTAAACCTACAAAAGGATTTTCTATTCACCTGATAAAAGTGATTTTTTAAAATTTTTTTAAAATCCTACATTAGATTTTAAAGATGCAGGTATGTGAGAACATAAATTAAGATGGGCATTTGGAGAATGTGGTTCAAATAGTATTCTGAAAGATGGTAAGGTAAAACGGAATTATTGTAAATTAGAACTAAACTATATCAATATGAACTTTAAATCGAAATGGATTTGTTTTATACCATTTGAATTAAATAACAAATGATTAGTTTAAAACATTAGCGCTTTGCTCCGTTGCATTTTAAAGCTTAAATAATGATCTACTATTTTTTTAAAATGCAGTTGATAAATCCATTATAGAATCATTTATTTATAAAATTTTATAGTCACATTCTAAAAGAGTTTTTACAAGAAGTATTTAAAATTACTTTCATCACATTATTACAATTAAACTCCTTGATTAAATTAGATTCTCCGTGATAAATTTATATACTATATGCTCATGTTTAAATCCAGATGAACTAACAGGATTTTCCAAAAAGATTAATAGCGACGAAAAGCATTTAATCAAGTATTCTAAATATTTGTTTCCAAATAAAGTTGTTATCTTTATTAAAACATTTTTTAAAATTAGTACTAAAGCTTGCACCTTCAGTGCATTAGCTTCTTGTTGAGCTAGCACTTTCAGTGATAGTGGGTCCTCAAACACTCGACTGGCGTTTTTAGTGCTTCATCCAAGCTTATGGAGTGAATAAAGCCAATTCAAAATACCAGTTGAAAGTCTATCAAAATTTTCTACGTACTTTATAACTACATTTGGTATATTAACAGATTAGCTTATTCTTCTAAATGTAAATGAGAAGAATAAACTCATCTGTTAATATACCAAAGTATTTTTAGATATCGAGATTCACTTGAAAGAATCCTTCCGCGCTGCTAAGTATCTAAAAGAGGGTAAACAGCTTCCATAACACCTGCATTTCACCAAAAATCTTGTTTGTTTACAGAATGAGATACATTAATAATATGTTTATTTCCCCAATTTATATCATAGGCTGTCTGATTTGATTCATACAAGATCAACTGGCTTTTTTGTAAAATACTAGAAGTAATTATTGATTTAAATTTAACATAGACTTTAGTAACCGCATCTTAAGAAATGTTGGACTTGTTAAACCTGATATTTCATAATTGTTCATGTTTAAGTCTCCACTCAAAGCATCACCAGCTATTTTCACATAGTTTTTTTCTATGTGTAATTGTGTTACACCCTGTGGGAAGTGAGCTAGCGACTTGCGAGCGACTAGCTAGCTTTATAGCGATTTTCTTGCGATTTTTCTTTTCTTATTTTATTCTTTCGTATTGTCTTTAACATCTTCAAAAATTTGATTTTTAGTGTTGGATCTATTATAATTATCAAAATAATTGAACTTTAAACATGTCCATTTTGTAACGATATGTCGCTAACTATATATCGCAGTTTTTAAGAATGCGATTTTATTTCGAAAAGACGCTAGCTATATATCGCATTTGTGTAGCTGGTTACTAGATAGCGATAAATCTATAGCTATTCGATTGCTACGTATGGTAGCTTTTAAGCATATCGGTTGAGTAACGATTTATCGCTAGTTAAATATCGTAGCTTTGAAGCTAGCTACATGATAGCCACAAATCGATAGCTAGTTGATAGCTACATATCGCAGCTTTTAAGAAAGCGATTTTATTACGATATGACGCTAGCTACATATGGCATTTGTGTAGCTGGCTACTAGATAGCCACAAATCGATAGCTAGTTGATAGCTACATATCGCAACTTTTAAGAAAGCGATTTTATTACGATATGACGCTAGCTACATATGGCATTTGTGTAGCTGGCTACTAGATAGCCACAAATCGATAGCTAGTTGATAGCTACATATCGCAGTTTGTAGCTATCGATTCTATTGCGACATATCGCAGCTTTTTAGCTACCAATTTTAAGTCGAAATGTTTTATACGGTTGCAGTATCGGCGCACTGCTTTGTTCCATAAATGCACTTTACATAAATGTAAAGCATTAGGCCGGGTGAACAAAAATGAGCAATTGCTTTTACTCAGTAATTGGTCAGCTTTACGTGAATAAAAAACTTCAGCAGTTTTCGTCATACTTTTATTCGCGTAAAGGTCAGCACTTTACTCAGTAATTGCTCAATATTACGGGAATAAAAACTAAAGTAAAGTTGTTGAAGTTTTTATTCACGTAAAGCTAACCAATTACTAAGTAAAAGCAATTGCTCATTTTTATTCACCCGGCCAATTATCAAATATAAAAATTACATTTTTAGTTCATCAAATCGTTCAGAACAGCTCGTCAAAAAAGTTTTGATAATGCTAGAGTATCTTTAATTGAAGATGCTAAAATTGAAGCAGTTAAAAAAATATACTTGATGATTATGAATGTGATTCAAGTTGTAATAATAATATTTCATCTGAGTTTAGCAATGTACTTAGTTCAGATGAGTCATCTGATAAAGACAATGACATTTACATGACATCAAAATGCTACGACAAACCAAAAGCTTTTGGACTTTTATGTTATATATTATGTATAATTTTTATGTTACATTTTACAAGTGTTTTATTTTAGATGAAGTATATTGTATATTTGTATTGTGACAGTGAAGTTTTGGAATTAAAAAACTGCGACATAATAATGTCAGAGAAACTAAAAAATTGATCTATGGATGATTGGAGATCTCGTGGTCAAACATTAACGGAAGATGAACTTCAAATAAAGGCAATGCATAAGGATGGTGTAAATGTGGCATGCATATTGCAGATAAGTATTTTATACCCTGCTGCAATTAAAAAATAAAAAGGTTTCAGTATTAACATTTTTTAAAAGTAAATTGTTACAAAATTGTATTTTTTATTTATTTTATAGGTTTCAGTTGGAATTGATACAAAATCGCTTATTCAAAAATTTCAAAAATTTGTAAAAAAAAATTTTACTCCTAAAAATGGACTTCTTTGACTTATTGATCGTGTGAGTCAAAGCCAAAGGCAGATCATTCCACCTTTGAATGTGAGTGTTTTTAAACCAACTTAATTATTTATATTGTAATCAATACACTAAGTATTGCAGAAAATGTGTTGAGTATTTAATTTAGGCATTTTAATTTTTGTGATCTAAATTGATTTTGATTTCTGGTGTGCTTTTTTATTAATATAGATTTTTGTATATGTTTATTGTACATATAAAACTATGATTGTACGTATACTAAAAAAGTTGTTTGTTTTGTAGCATATTCTTCCTGCAGAATGAGAAATAGAAATAGATTTTAATACGTCAAAAAAACAACTATAAATCTACAAAGCAGAAAGAGAAAAGAAAAAGCATTTTTGAAGAACCGTCTTTACCATTATGATTATTGTGGGAGCCACCAAAGCTCCCCGATTCCAATTCAGTATACATTTTTAACAATTTTTATCCCATTTGTGAAAATGAGAACTTTTATTTGGTTTCATTTGAATGGTTTGTTGTTTTTTTAGTTATCATTTTTAAATGAAAGAATCAGTATAAAATAGTTAGAATATTGTGATAAAGCTTTTCTATCATTCAAGAGTATTTATAATCATTGCTAATCGTGTTTTAAAACTTTCTGTCTGTCTCTGCCTCAATGGATCAAGTAGATGACTCGCCAGTTACACAGACAGTGTTTACATTAGAGTTGCAGTCTTTTTCACAAATTCAACCACTATTGCATTCATCTTCTTCCTTTTCTTTACCATCTCAAAAAAACGGGATAGACCAAATAAATACCTTTATTCTGAAAGCAAATGTTAAACCCAATACTGTTGAAGGCATTCAATTAATATTGAATGCCATGTACAGAAAAGTTTGTGGGTTGGAAACAGAAATGCGTACCATGCGTTCACTTTTAGACACTAACCATGGTTATAACGAAAATATAAATATAGATTATTTACCAGCAAATTCAGTTGAAGAGTTTGACTCACTAGAAAAAAAAAAAATTCTAATGATAAAGATATCATTTGCAGAAAGATGAAGCAAACTGATGGGAGAAATGTAAGTGACTTTTTAAAAAATGCTTTAAAAACTTGCATAACAGACAAGCTGTGTTGCAGCATCAATCGAACTGGTGCAGATAAAAAGCGTAGGTTTACAGGACTTGTCGAAAGTTTGACTTTTGATGCAGCTTACTGTTTATTTCCAACTGCCACTGAATCCAGCATGACTACCTTAATTGCGAAACACTTGAAAAAAATCTAAAGATCGATATTTTGCAACAAGAAAGACAAATTCTTCTTTAACAAATGATTTAAACAGTCCTGTTACAAAAATTCGAAAATTAAACACTAACTCGTGTAGTGATTCCAGTTAAACTATTTTTTAAAGTTGTTTTATTATTATTTATTCACCTATTTTTTTTTAGTTATTTTTTTTCTAATATGTTTTTAAATAACTATTAATATCATTAATTTTATTTAAGCAAAATCATTTAGTTATTAATGACTTTTTATTTTTTTAAAATTATTCATACATTTTCTTTTAACATTTTATAATGTCTTTAATCGCTAGCTTTTTAAGCTAGCTTATCGCTAGCTTAAAAAGCTAGCGATCCTCGCGGCCAAATTGCTGTCATAATTGTTACGAATATCGCTAGCCATTCGCTAGCCATTCCTTAGTCAGTTTCCCACCGGGCACTAACTTCTTTTAAACTTTTTGCGTACATACCACCTTCGGATATATTAACAGTCATTTTTATTTGGTAAAAAATATTATCAAACACTCGAGAAGGAATCACAAATCAATTTTTACAGATTAATTTACAATTTCTTCTTCTAGTGTTTAAACAAGTTTAAAACCGTTATGGTTACGGTACAATATCACGTAGATTTACTTAAAACATCTAATACATTAAGTTGATAAGTTGAAAAGTAGCAAGACTTTAATCTTTTCTATGTCATACTTCGTCATTCACTATAAGCTCACCAACTCTACTAACATTTTTGTCACCATGTTTCACACTCATTCTTAATATTCTACGATTTGTTATCATTGGATAAACACCGACATAATCTTTTATCATTTTAGATATGTCATTTTCAGAAGATTAGAATCATGTTCATTGAGCTTTTTGCATAAAATTCTACTACATGTTGTTATTACAGCTGATGTTTGTCACTAATAAATAGCTTAGTCTGATCTTGCTCAGTTTTCCCAAAAGCTTAAGTTCTCCGTTACTTTGGTCTCAGGATTAAGCTTATTGAGATCTAGAAAGTTTTGTTTATCATTGCTTTTGATAAAACTTTGACTTACTCCAAATCTGTAACCTGGGATTTTTATCATGCAAGGGATTTTAAAGTTATTCAGCAATTTCAAAATTTTTTTATTTATGCTTCACGTTGGTCAAATCTCATTGATATTTTTTCTCGTCTCTTATCTAAAAAGTTTACACTTTGATCAGTCATTGTTATACCTATTAAATAGATTGTATTTTAGAAAACTAAAAGAAAGAGCGAGCTTGATGGATTGAAATTAACTGATATCCAGGGGATATATTCGGAAAATAGGAATAAAAAACTTTAAATGTTGGACCACATACATGAGATTCTGAAATGATATCCATGGAGGATAATTTACTTGATAGCATTGATAAAATTATTGAACATAAGATTAATCATTTCCGAAATGCGATTTGTGATTTACATTATCAACGAATAACTAAAACTGTTGTAGCAAACAAAGCTTTTAACAACTTATAATGCTACACTCACAGGCTCTTTCAGAGCTAATATTTTTTATATAATTATATATAAAATACAATTGCATTAGAAAATAAGTAAGAATGTCTGGAAATGGAAAAGATTTATTATGCAAAAAGCTTAATCTGTATATATTGGAAGATGATTTTAATAGAAGTAATGTATTAGATGGAAAAAGATTTTAATAGAGAATATGAAAGGTTAGTTATTGAGTATGATAAAATTGAGTGAATCTATAAATGATGTCATGCACACATTTTGTTTAGAAGAGTTTTTATATAAGTGATTATCTAAATATTGTTGGCATAACATTCAGATATTGTATTTATTTTTTAAGATATATGATTCATAATCTAGCTACAGTCGTAAACAGTAAACAGTCGAGCTTCGCTGCTCAAATTATTTGGATCTACAACATCACAGTTGTTGAGAAACATAAAATTGAAAAAAAAAAAAGTTAAAAGAAAAAATTAGAAATTGAAGCAATTAAACAACAAGATGGTGTAAACGTTTCTTCAAACTCGAGTCTTGAAATTAAAAAGTCAGAAGATTTTTTCGAAGGCAATGATATTTAATCTGCTTTCAAAACCATCGTAAAACAAAGTCTTGAGTATGCTAGTAACCTGTATAATATGCCATTATTTCCTAAACCGTCCGAAATTCCTCGGCACTTTCATACTGGCTGGGGATATATTGAGCATGTCTGTTTTTCCATTCATTTAATAACCTGGAAATTAGCTGGTCTTTTGTTTGAACTCTAAGTTTTAAATATACCTTATCTTTTAAATGAGACCAGCACGTTTCCAGAGGAGTTAGGTCCGGAGAATTTCAAAGCCATTATATCCAAAATTTTGTGAGGTTTTCATTAATCCATGCAATTGCACTCTTTGATGTATGTCACTTGGCTCCATTTTGCATAAAAATCGCATTTTTAGGCATTTCGAATAACTTTTTATCATTCACAGCTTCTTTATAAATCAGTATCTACAAAACGTTTCCATCAATGAAATGAACCTGATTTTTTTTTATCGCGTAGAAAGTTTAGCGCTACCCATTTTAGAATATATCTCTGGACTAAAAAGTAACATATATTTATTAATGAAACAACATTTACTAATATTGTTGATTTGCATGATAATGATGATGATGATAATGATGATGGTGATGATGATGATGATGATGATGATGATGATGATGATGATGATGATGATGATGATGAGGATGAGGATGATGATGATGATGATGATGATGATGATGATGATGATGATGATGATGATGATGATGATGATGATGATGATGATGATGATGATGATGATGATGATGATGTTAGTCAAGTATCTTAGAGAAACTATTATTTAGAACTTATGTCTGATAGAAGAACTAGAAAAGAATATTATTCAGCTAAAGATGAGTTTAAAAAAAAACTTTAAAACGTTCTTTTTAAATTTAAAACGCTTTTAGCGCTCTGCGACGTGGCACTAAAAATACTGCATCTTTAGTTTTCAAATTCAGTTAGAAAAGTGCTATGAAAAAGTTAAATAAATGTTAATAAAAGATATGTAATATAATCTTTACATATTTTTAATAAGTTTGTTTTAAGTTTAAATTATCATTATCTAATTAGAGGAGAATCTATTTATGGTAATATCAATAATGGTAATATCTCAGAAAAATACCGATCAACATGAAAGAGAAATCTCCAATCTGTATTTGTATTGCTTTTTAACCTACAGAAAAAATACAAAAATTTTAATTTCTTAGTATATTGAGATGAGGTAGATCAAATGTTGTTGAATACTTTAGAGGACATTCAAATCATATTATTCAGGAAATTGAGAGCTTAAATACATGCAATCTAGATATAAACCCTTAACTTTAGTTTTTGTAAGGATTTTCCGAAAATATACAAAATACTTAATCATGATAAGACTTAAATGTTGAGCTATATTGCATTTTTAAACTTAAAAGAATGTAAACTTTTGATATAATGGTGTGTGGAGCTATTTGATTATATAGATTTAACTCTGGAATATTTACATTGTTGTGTAAAAGATATCAAAAAATCTCAATCATTTGATCCAAAAGAAGATCTAACCTACTTAAATGATGTGTTTAGTAAATAATCTATTACAACATTTTTTATATTTTAATAAAAACAAGGTACCCAAATGTAAATATTTGAGTGTCTGGTGGCAGAGGCTTAAAATACTAGACTCTCTCAGATCAAAAAAATTTTATTGTAATTGTTTAATTTATGAAGAGGACATGAATCCAGGTGTAAGAAAAAATGCCTTTACAGATACGCAAACTAAAACGATTGCAAAAGTATTTCAGAATTGAAAAGGAGTTACTGTTAAAATGATCAAAAGCCAAGTAGCTTATGATGTAAGATCGAAGGTAGATTTTTAGGTGAATTGTTTGCTAAACTTGCAACTTCTCTTACACTAACAATTGTAAGAAATGTATAACCAGCAATTGGAGATGGTGCTCTATCTGGTCTTGCGTGTGCTGGTACTCAAAAACTAATTGGAAGCGGCTTTATGACAAAAAATGAAGAAGAATTTGGGATAAAACTCCATCTTATATTGGTGGAAGCATTTGTATGATTGAACTTGCTGAGAAAAGTTTGTATCTTTTTCCTTATAAAAAATCTGGATTTGTTGAGGGAGAACTTGTCGATGGATTGTATGTTTACTATGAAAAAAACTGTTCATGGTTTAATATTAGGACCAAGTAGTCCTTTTAGCTCTATACATCTGTTAAAATGATTTTGCTAGCGTACTAACTGTGATATATTATTTCCACTTAATATCACAGCGGCATGTACCAAGATACCTTCGGGGCTGTCATTAAAAAAAAAAAAAAATTTCTGAAATAAAAATGTTTATTCACAAATTTGAACATCTTAAAGAAGTAAAAGCGAAGTTGAAAAAGGTAAAGCACATTGCATGAGGCATTATTTTGAAAAGCAATTCTTTTAGATTTGAAAGAACAATTGCACCGAGCGCTGTAAATAATTTTCTATCGTATACAAAAATGGAAATTAAAGAATCAGAGAAAATTTCTCCAACACTTCCCACTGCTTCTCAATTAAATTTTATTAATGACCACTTTATTGATGATAATTTTCATCCAAGTATAGATAGATAAGAGAAGAGAAAAGACTGAATACATGTAATAGGGTAGATGAAGATGAAGAAACCTCACTCATTCTTATCGGTAAAAAAGAATATGTGAGCACTATATTTGAAATTATTGTAATAGGGACAAGTTTATATAGAGCGTGCGAGAGAATTTTATGTGAATCATTTAGCACCTAAAGTACCATTTCCCCTCAATTGAATTGAACACGCTTTAGATCGTCCCCTTTTTGCATAGCGATTCAAAGATTGTTTTTTAATTTATTACAACGATCCGTCCAACAAAGAAGGCGAACAACAGCGTTTGTTGATAAAAATTGACTAAGATCACCTATTGTTTTGACAGTTTTATTAGTCAAACCTTCTTCTTCTAATTTGCAGCGTCATATTCGAAAACGCCACTTTGACCAACACAAACTCGCTCGTTGAAACTTTGACAGTTAATTACAACGAAATCGATAGCACTATACAAAGCTTCAAGGAGAACTTGAGTGTAACACACAGTTTATGACACGCTATTATTTTTTCTTGTGAAAACAATGTGCGAAACCCTGCCATTTCTTACAAACGTTTACCATAAGAAAGTCCCAATACCGTTTTGTGTTGGGATTTCGTCACTCCTTTTTAAAAAGATTTTAAAAAATTAAAAAACAGGTTTAATTTCTCAAATTTTAAACAGCTTCTCACAACTCATTTTCAAGAAAACAAAGTTCGCAATTTACACGTCATTTTCGAGTTTTAAGATTTTATCAGAAAGCGATTTTTAACCCACTGCGATAAAATCGCCTAACAAGCTTTTTTAGACAACATACAAAACAAACAAAAAAACGAAAGCAATCATAAGCTCGTTCTCCCTTTCGATTTCAATCAGATTAAAATTTTGAAAAAAGAAACCGAAATATTGGAAAAAAAACCACGACAAATTTGACATTTCGATTGGTTGAAAAGCCAAGAAAACATACAAAATTAAACTTTTTTACACGAAAAAAATTTAACTAAAATACCTGTTTAATGGATGAACGGTTCTGTCAACACTTTAAGAGAAAGCGAAAAGATGAAGTTTCTTCAAAAACGATTGACTGATATTTGCAGAGAATACGTCATCACCGAAGAAGATCGAGTTTTATTAAATTATTTAAAATAAAAAAGTACAAAATTAAAAAACTAAACGACATCCTTCTCGATTCATATATCGATTTTCTTTTTTTAGAATGACGACGTTTTTCTTGAGTTTTGATAGCAATATTTCCATTTTTTTCGTTTTTGTCCAACAAATTCTCGTTTTCCCATAAAACTCTGTACCTTCTCGATTTAGCATTTCTCTTTCCTTCTTAATCAAACGGATTTTCTTTTTCAGACACAGAATATTTGGCAAAAACTTGTCCCCACTCAAAATTGTGTTTGCTTTCATTTTTTTGTTAAGCAAACTAAACAACAAATATTTATTTCAATAAAAAATTGTCAAGTTCAAAGAGCCTAATGCAGTTTTTTCTCCATTCGCGTTCGTCTAGACAAATGCTTCTACTACAAATTGACATTTGGCAACATAAACAAAAAGTTAAATTTTGTTGTCTTTTCCTATTTTTTCGACCATCTTTCGATAACAATCGAGTGGTTTGTTTAATTATTTTTATTTGTTTAATCTAAAACAAATATCATCTTTTCATAAGAAAATTGACATGACAAAAACAAGAAACATTTTTCTTCTTTTCGCATTCTTTCCAACAAAGATTCACATTCATAATTTTCGAAATGTTGTTGCCTAAATGTTTTCGCAACCGATTTCTCCGCAATTTTCGCACACGATAAGAAAATCACCAGCGCAATTTTTGCACGGCCTTGTTTTTTTCTTCCATTTTTAATCAATTTCATCAACTAAACAAAAAAAATATTTTTTTGAAAAAAACTAATTTCATTTTTTTAAAAAACAAGAACAAGGAATTTAAAATTTTTTAAATTGAGCTCAATTCCATGATCACACATTTGTTTACTTCTTTTCTCCACAATAAGTAATTTATAACGCACTCATTCAATAGCTTTAATAAAATTTCAAAATCACCTACTTTTCCTTTTATTTCTTTGGCTTCTTTTAAGAACGAATCTTACATCTTTAATAAATTTTTGGGTTGTTTTATTTTGTTAATTTCCAATTTGATGTCTTATTTAGAAGGCCATTTGTTATCGTTTCTTTTTTCTTTTTCGTCTTCAAAAAAAGTTTTCCGCATTCTTCCAACTTTCAAGTCTTGTTTAGATTTATCGACAATCGCTTATGGCTTTTATAAAATTTTCTTGTTTCATCACCTATAAGGTTTGTTTTAATCTTTTGTTTTTTGTTTATTTATTGGCATGCAGGTGATTCGAGTTTCACCCGCTTTTTGTAAGCTCCTTGTCAATAAGACTCATTCAATTAGCTCACCTGCTTTTGTTTTGCACACTTTTTATTTGTTCCTTGTTTTTGAAACCTAACACCTATTTCTATTTTGCACACATTTTTTTTGTTCCTTGTAAATTGCTTCCTTCATTGCAACACCTGTTTTTTGTTTCAAATCTTGTTATAAGTTTTTTTGAAATCGTTTTATTTATCATTCTTCGCTTCGATAAGTAGCATCACAACGACAAGAAACGCATCATTAAAAGACGTGAACATTTTTTCATCTTATATTACTCTTTAAGAAAACTTCGTTAAGGAAATGGGAGAAGAAATGCCGATTTTAAGAACACAGCAACGTATAAAATCAATTCCGACAGAAAGATTAAAAGCAACGGAATCGATTTTTTGCTTGTAACAAGAGTAAAAGTTTTTCTCAATGGGCAAAAGAACAACTACAACAGTTAACAAAGGAAATCGAGAAAATGAGAGAACTGAAAAAATATGGGTTAGAGAGATCAGAAATTTGAAAACAAGATTTTGATTAAAAAACAGCACTATCGCAATTTCGTTCTTCAATTACTATGCAGCATTTTTTTTTAAAAAGAAAATCAAACGTTATTCAAATTTCCTTTGAGTTCTTTGTTAATGAAATTTTCACTGGTGTTAGCTGGCCAAGAAAAATCAAGCAATAGAAAAAGGGGTTTTTAAAAACCATTCTTTTCCTTTTTTTTCATTTTTGTAAAACATTTTTTTGTCTTGATAACATTTTTATTTTACTTTAATTAATCAACGTTTTTACTGCTTGTCCCACACGGTCGTTTGGAAGCGCTATTTTATTATACGCATGCGCAAATTTTACGGAAAAAAATCAAAGCTTTCAAAATGGTTACGGCCCTTAGCAACGAAAATAATTTTTCTCTGAAAACCAAGTAATTGAATATTCTCCAATATAAATAAAGTTTTTTTGTTGCTGTTTTAATTTAAATTAGTTTAACGATAACCCGTTTGTGTACTAAAAAATATAAAACAAGAGAAGGAACATCTAAACGTTCGTTAACATTTGTAGTTGAAAAAGATGGCTGCTAAACTACACGTAATTTGTTTACATTTTTTGGACCCTACGTTCTATTTTTTTAATTAAGGAAATCTAACCATATTTCTTGAAAAAGTTTGAGGGGACCTTCTATTTATTTGTTATGGCTGTTCATAGCATTCAATTTTTTTAATGGACAAAAAAGACGTTTTTCTGCATTACTTTATTGACCATTCTAGCTACATTTTATTTGCCTTTAGTAGAGACAAATAAAAAAAAAAGGAAATATATATTATTAAGAAATGTAAAATCATGTTGCCAAAAGTGTTTTTAACTATAACAATTTTTGTTTTTTCTCTTTCTTTTTCGTGATTCTGGAATTAACAGCTTACTTTTAGGATTAGTTTTCTGATGGTAAAATTTTTGGATGCTTTTTAATCGCTTTGTTGGGCATGGGATAGATTGATAAATACGCTTTAAATTGTTGAATTCAAGATAAATTGATTCTCCACCTTTTTTGCCATACAATCCAAAGCCAGCGTCCCATTTTTTCAAAAATGGAATAGCGTAATCTTCCAACATATGTTACTTTGGAGGTACTGAAGCTTTAGGCCAAGTTGTGCGATAAAAATGCATCATTTCAATAATATTTTTTTTTAAAGAAAAAATGATAGATACACGAATCATGTTATACTTATAATCCCAACTTTATAAGTTAAATCATCATAAATCATCAAAATTATCTTGCTAGATATTGTTGTAGTTTCAGAATACTCTTCAACCTCAATAACAAAACACAATAAAATTCCAAAGCGCTTTGAGAAACTCATTATAAACGGAAAGAAAAAAAAAAATCAAATAAAACATATTAAGTTTATTTAATATTTCTTTTGTCATTGTATTTTTTAAGTAGAATATGCTATAGCATGCAGAAAATTTATGAAAGTGTAGTTTACTTTATAAATTTGAACAATTTAATTATTGTAGATTTCAAAAATGTATTTTGTTTATATCTTTCTTAGTAAAAAAATGACCTAAATTTTCAGTCATAAGAAAATGTTTTGAATGGTAACTCACATGTGTCTTGAATGTTTCAGAGAGATTTTATTTTGTTTTCTTGCATTCTGAGTGTTTCAACTTTGAACAAGGATATCTTTTTAACTAATTGGAGATTATACCTAAAATATTTGCACACTGGTTATTAGGTCACTTTCGAGGGGCTTGACCAAAATAAGGTTTTTACAGTTTGCTGTTCTTGAGATAATGATACTGACAGCACAGAATTTACAATAAAATTAAAAACCATTATTGAAAATGCCACCATTTTGCATCTATAAATGCTATGATGGTGATTCTGATCAAATCCCTTTATCAACATGTTAACCTTTGTGAAAAAATTTAGACTCAAACTATGACTAGTTAAGAAGAAATATTTATTTAAAAATGCAGTTACATTTGCATATTAATTGCTGCATGTTTATGGGTATATTAATTGTTTTTTTTATTTATTTAAGCTAAGCTTTTTTATATTACACTGAAAATCAAAGGATTAACAGTTTTAGTTTTTATAGACCAGTACCAATTTAAAGCAGAACAATAATTCTATAAAAAAACAGAATTTAACATTATCATGTTGTCAATACCACATTTTAAAAAAATACTTACAATTTCCTTTTCCCTTTTCTTTAGAAAATCAAGTTGAGGGAAGTAAATTGACTTAAAATTTTACACATTTTCAGGATTATTTAATTAGCCATTTCCATTTCGACATTTACCAGCAGTATTTGTTCATCAAGATTAAAAACAGAACTTTGAAGGTCTTATAGTTGTTCTTGCTTTGAAATAAACTCAATATATTTTTCAGAACAGATGTTGTTATTCTTTTTTAATACTTCTAACACCATTAAAATATCCAATTTAACGGGCTTCTTCTACGAACGTAATGAAATATTTAAGATAAATCAAAATAACAATGTGCAGAGTTGGTATTTAAACCTAGGTACAAATGTACTTGTTTGAATTATAATTTTAAAAAATTAAATTAACTTTTAGTGACATTGTACAGCAAATCAATTATCACTAGTTAAAGTTAAGTTAAATGAAAGAAATGATTTTAACTGATCTAGAGTTCCCATCAAAATTGGTTCTGTTATGACTTTATTGAAACTTTTTGCACCTTTCCTGAGATCCTCATTCTACATAAATCTTTAATAGTTGGTTCGAAGACTTTCAAGTGTGCAACATTCTATTTCTATTCCTTCTTCTTTACTAAGTTTCATGCCAAAAAAATACTGTAAGTTGTTCAAATTAAATTCCCCTTTTAATGTTGAATTTCTTTTATAATAACTCACCTGAAGCTCCTGAAATACGATAAAGTGCACAAAGAAACTCAAATCACCTAAATACTGTTCTGCTAGTATCCCTATATATATATATATATATGTATGTATGTATGTATGTATGTATGTATGTATGTATGTATGTATGTATGTATGTATGTATGTATGTATGTATGTATGTATGTATGTAT
>QPEY01000099.1:313311-325823 GCA_014706445.1 Hydra viridissima | reverse complement strand
TTCTTGTTATTTTCTTTTTTGTTTCTTTACTATCTATCCTTAAGGGATGATAATTCATTAAAGCGAACTTATTGACTGCATTTATACAACTTTGAAAATCAGGGAAAGTATCTCCTAACTTTAAATTTGTGGCCATTTTTAAAAAATAAGTATTTACAAATGATTTTGCCATGGAAATTTATTTAATTTCAGTTAAAATACGCGCGTGTCACATGCCTAAAATAAGGTGGTATGATTGGTGCACTGGTAATAGTAATTTTTGCCGGTTTATTACCAGTGTATATGCACTGGTAATAGCACTTTGCAACAACGCTAGCTCCATGAGTCGTGGCACTTGTACATAGTTAAGAACCAGCCAAAACCAGTGCAATTCTGTTATCTTTTGTGAGCCATCAACGTAAAGTAAAAAAATTGAATGCTCAGTAAAATTTGCTTTTTAATCTTGCATCTAGACTAAACTTTAGTATTAATAAAAAAATCTGGAAATTCTACGATCAGATTTTATTTTATTTTGACTTAAAAATTCTTAGTTTTTACCTTTATCTACAGCTGCTTTTTCAGTCTTTAACATTCGCGCGCAATTGAATTTCAAGGTTATTTAAAGGCATATGTATACTTTGCTTATTATAGGAACTATTCCAATTTACATTTTTTAAAGAGGATTTCTATATGTAAAATTATTTGAGAAAACGTTAGGATTGCCACTAATGATAAATCATAAATTTTTTTCATGTTTACATCGCTTTCGATTTCTATTTCTGGAGCATGCGCATTATAACATAGCGCTGTTTTGCTTTTTGTAAACGACCATGCCCACAACCACGCTGGTTGCGCCTGATCCTTCTGCTTCTGCCGTGACTGCTGCAATTGCTCCCGCTTTTACTACTAATACTGCTTTTGTTGCGAGAGCTGCGGTAGCCGCTTTGGCTGCAATTTCTGGGATGATCGGAGCAATTCTCGTCATTTTAAACTCCAAAGGCTGCTCGCTGTTGGTTGTGGAATTGAACTAATCGCCCACGTTGGTGATGAGCATGTCGTTTTTAAGGTCAAAAGCCAAAAAAAAAAAATTAACATTCGGTGTAAAAGGTAGACCTCCGTTGTGCCTACTCATATACAAACGAGACACTTGACAGCGGATCAAATAATCTTTCAAGTCAAATTGAATCGTGTCACCAGCGTTACAGTCGTAGCTGCTTCTACAGTTTGCGAATAACACTTCTTGTATCACTCCAGTCGCAATATCTCATACAATCTACCAGTTTTCGTTTTGAATTTCCAAATGTTCTTTGCGATAACACAAAACTATGATGGTGTTTCCCAACCATTTGGGGACTTTGGTGTTTCCCATTTCGATTGTGAATTAATTTCTGATTTTTGCCACGTTATTGATTGCTTTCAAATCCTGCATGCGAAACAAGGTGTAGGTTTGTCCGGTTCCCCATCATCAACGATGTTTTTTCCACCACCAAGGTAGTATTGATTTTATACTTTTGCATGAAAAAAACGTGATTCTTCCATTTTTAACCCCACGTTTACCAAATTTCAAATCTGGTGGTCTGTAATTAGAATTATATGCTCCGGAAATTTGTTGTACTTATTTTCCAAGTACAGCTCCAAAGAAAATATCTTTCTTGCGATGAAATCTTCAATTTCAAATATCTCATTTAACATTTTAAAATTCATCCCATTTTCGCATGCATTTGCGTTGCATCGATTTAAAAGAATTATTTGATAGGTCAGCAAGTTGACTGCTGTGGGTTGACGAAAGTTTCCCACTGATGATTGGCATAATATTCCGCGGGGGTTCTGCTTCCAAAACTCACTGCTCCCAATTGCTGGTAAAAATTTTTTTCTTGATACATTTTTTTGTAATTCTTTTGTTCGTCAACGCTTTCATTCGCGACAAATATTCCGAAGGCACTTAAATGTTGCTGCAATCCTCTTGATTTTTTGTCAAGTGTGTAAACAATTTGATTCCTTTAAACTAGTAAAGTATAAAGTCTTTGCGCAAGCAAACTTTTTTCATCAAATCTTCGTCCCCATGTCCTGCCATCATGTAAAAGGAATATTTTTAGTCACATTTTGAAACATTCGCAGTTTAAAACCGAAACAAATACGCTCAACTTGATGTGCTTCACCACTTTACATTCAAAACGCAACTTCAAATCGGGTGTGGTGTCATTGTTCGGAAAAACCGCTTGCGTCGTCACTTTAATCATATCTTCTTGCACTGCGCTTGTGTTGAATCCTTGCCATTTTTCGCTTTTTTGCCACTTATTCGATAAGTTTCCCGAAAAAACTTGTTTTAATAAATCTCCTTCTTCTTTAGCGCTAAACAAACAATAGCCGAGGGTTGCGGGGTTATCGTTAGGACTGTATCGCTTTTCTAAGTTTCTCTTTCGCAACTTGCTTTCTGTTGCTTCAACACTTGGCATTTTCTCAAACATTAAATACTGCAAATTTTTTGTTTATTTTTTATTTTTCAATTTATATAACGCTTTCTTATAATAGATATTATCATTTGCAATCGCTCACAAACGAGCTTTTAGATGCATCTTTATTTTGTTTTTTGACGTCTTTTAAGGCTTTTTTGTAATCTTTTTGAATCCATTCTCCTTTCCGTTCACCACTTCCCTGTTTTTCATAGAGGTCCTCTCAACACACTTTTTCTTTTTCTTATTCTCTTCTTGCACTTCCTCTTCGTTTTCTTCCTCTTTGTCGTTTTTCGACCGTTCCAGTTCATCGTTTAACTCTTCAAACCTTTTATTTATTCGTTTTTCACCTTCCTCGTTCCAAAGCTGGTTATACAAATGTGTGCAAAACTGTTTCAAGTTTTGCTTACTCGTTTCGTAAAGCTGGTGAATCTCTCTTCGGAACTCTTTTGAAAGAAGATTTTCAATTTCTTTGGAATTTGTTTGAATGAACTTTGAAGTGGCTCATTTTAATTCTTTTTTTCAATGTTTTGATCGAACTTAAACGTTAAATAGCGGATTCGATTTTTTCTCTTTACAAACTAACAGTTCGTTGCGCTAATTTAAAAACGTGCATTTGATTTTTTGTACAATATAATTTGATTGAAACCAAATCTTCTAATTGCTCCCTCGCTTTGAGGTTGAAAATTGCACTGACTAATATGTGCGAATCTCTTTCCTTCTTTCTCTTTAAATTCGTTCAAATCAAACGAACACACTATGTGTTCGACTAATTTGTTGCTGAAAAGAAACCTTCAAACACGTAGCGTTCTAAAATTGCACGTGAATCGCGCGATCGTTTTCGTTAAGAAAGTTTGCAACTTCGCTTCGCATAAACAAAATATCGCTTATCACATCTTGGATTAGATTTTCGCCATATAGTTTTAAGCATTCGTTTTCGATTAGACATTCTTTTTCAAGATAAGCGAATTTTTTTCATTCGCTTTTTTTTTTGTCCAATCTTTGTGCAAAATAAACGCGCTTTTTAAACAAAAGGCTTCCATAACATTTCAAATATGGGACTGATCGAGTTCTTAAATAGCAATATTTCGTCTGTAGAGTTTAAAAACGTGCATCTGAACTTTGAAAAGTTGAGCGAGACTTTCACAACAAAATATCAAATTTGTCTTTCCAAAAGAGGCTGGTGGTTCGTTAAAAACGAAACTTTTTTCGTCTTTGGTCATATACCGATTAAAATCGAATTATACCCACCATGTGGTCCACTTTGATGTTGTTAAAATACACGTCGCATTTTTCTACCATGTCAAAAGTCACGTGCATCCAACGATCTTCTTCCGAAAGAAAATTCTCAGCTTCGGTCGGAAAAAAGTAAACATTTCTCAGCCCGCAATGGTAGTACTTTTGTTTTGATAATTTTGCTGAATCTCATTAATCACCGACATGGTCAATATCAAAGAAAAAGGATTGATTTCGCAGTTGAGACTGTATCCGTCGCGATGTAAAATAAAAGTTTCAAACATGGTTGTCAGTTTTTTTCAAATGCATCCCATAGTTTTCTGTCCAACTGTCTATGATTTATTTCTGTTGTCTTCATTAAATCATTGTTTGACGATGAATATCGGTGCAAAAAAAGTCAGTTTTTGGTTCGCATTTTTGGCCAACATTTTGTTTAGAGGTTGCAACCAATGAAAATAGTTCGTTTTGGTCTATTTCGGAATTTCTTTTTTCCAAAGTCCCAACCACAACAAAGGCAGCTTCACTGACGGCAAAAAACTTTCTTTCTCCTGGTCGTAGTACACCCATGCTTCCAAATAATTTTTCTTGTCGTTCAAACAAGGTTTAAGTTTCACTACTTTAAAACCTCCGTTCGCGAACGTTGTAAGTTCGTTGTTATAATTTAAATCGCATTTGAAGTTACCAACAACTAATTTCGAAAAATTGATCACGCTTAATACTGCAATTTTATCCACCATTTTTTTAGAAAATTTTTCATAAAGAGGCGGACACCATTTCAAATTGCTTGGTTCGCTCCATTTCTTTCTCCATTTATTTTCTCAAATTATTTTCTCATAGGTGTTGTTCTTATAATCTTCAGGCTCAATCCGTTCAACTGCAAGCTTGTCATGTCATCATCCATCAATATTCCTTGTTTGAAATAATCTAATAGTTGAGGCAATTGAATTGGAAATGTGCTCTGATAAGTTTTAAACCACGCAATGTTCAAAATCGGACAAATGTATAATCACGAGTTAAAACCTCCGAATAGGAATAATTGTATGGATTCGCAACTCTGTTCTTTTTTAATCTTGTGCACAACATTCTAAACAAAATGTTTTGCGGACAAGGTGGAAAACTAGGAATACTCTCCCAAATATCCATATCCGGAAAGAGTAAATCGCGCTAATCACGCAAAATGCTTTCAATTTCAGCATGTTTTTCTTAGGTTCGCGTATCGTCCTCACCGTGTTAATATTCCTAAATCATTTCAATTGAAAAATATTGGTTCGGTCTTCCGGGCACGTGCCATTTGCTTATAAAAGTATGCCCAAAATTGCTCCTATATTACATATTTTTAAAACGTTAATATTTGTCAAACTTGTGATAATACTTGAATATTCTGTTTATATCTTGTTTTAGAATATTCGCCGAAAACATGAACCCGATTGAAACACGAAAAGTGACTGTAATATGACTCACCTCGCCGCTTTTTTTGGCATTATCTAGTGGTTTGATGCAAGCAGAAAACAAATAGTTAAACTTTCTTCGATCTGGATCGATTATGTCTAAAACGCTGTCTTCGCTCGAGTTGTTGTCATGCTTTACAAAAAACAAAAAGTGTAAATTGTGATATTCGAGAGGATTTCTGAAAACATATTTCCCCCAACTTTGACATATTTGTGAAAATTGCTTTAAACGTTAAGATTGTATTTAAAATCGTGATATTGGTGAATAGGAAATATTTTATACACTGCCGCATGCGATTTTTTTTTCTTTCGCAACGTTAATTTCGTTTTTTAAAGGACTCGCGCAAGTCTCGCAGCGAAACGCACCGTTCCAAAACCGAAACGGCAAATACTAAATACTGAAACGCGAGGAAAATTCATGTTCCACCAGTCGTCTTTGATTTTGCTCAGCAATTTGTTCCACTTGAGCCATTACGTTTCGTCGTTCAAATATGTTTTTTCAAAAACACGTTATTGTCAACCTTCCTTTTCGAATACTCGTCGTTCATCAACTTCACAACGCTGTAATAAATGTTCGGTTTCTTGGTCATGTCTTTTCTAAAGTTAAACACTTTTACGTTCTGCCATTCATGAAACACATACAACTTTTTTGTAATCCAATTTAACATCACAGGTTCAATGTTGTTGGGGCGAGAAAAAAACTTTCATGCATTCCGCATAACGTAATGAAAATTTTTTCACCACGTTAAAATGATATTTTGCCGAAGGAGGGTTTCCACAAATTTTCGAATATATAAAAATGAGTCGGTTTGTAATGCGAATTGTACAACACCTCTTCCCACAACATATTTTTTCAATTTTTTTTTTTTTTTTTTTGTTAACTAATAATATAAAGACAATCATTATCAGAACCCGTTCAAATTTAAACTTAACACCGCACTTTAATAAATATTAAACACGTTTTATTTCAGCAAAATAAAACAAATAAGTAAACAACGAACGACGAAGAAAGAAAAAAATACAAAGAATAATTACACAGCCATGCAGAAAGATGTAAAAAAAAGATAGTAACGCAAAATGAATTAGTAGCGATTCTATTCAAAAACGGATAACATAAAATACATTATTATCAAAAAAACGCCATGCAAAATTTTCAAAACATGTTTCCTTTTTTTTTAGTTATCAATTTCTATCGATTCTTTGATCCAAATTTTTTGAAATTCTTTATCTACTTCTTTCACATCAATATCCAATATCAATGTCAAATAAGTAGATAAAGTTGTTTCAATTTGCATTTTATCTATTTTTTTATTTCTTGCAAAAAATAATACAATTCAAGCTTACATAGATAATATTTAAATAACATCACTTCAAAGGACGGGTCACCTCTCTATCAGCGTTTTGAAAACACAAAAATCATCTCTTTCAAATATTTCGATATTGAAAGAGAGGATTTCCAGTCTTTAAGAAGAAACTTTTTTCATGCGTTCCACCTTTGTACAAAACAACATCGTCCTTCGAAATGTAATTATTGATCCACCGCACAGTGGTTCAGTATGACCAAACTCTAGGCAAAAACTCTTAATGAATCAAAACAAAAAAAGTATGGTCAATAACTATAATAATGTATTCAAAATATATCTTACAGTTAAAATAATTAGTTTTTAAAATGTTTTTACAAAAAGTTATAATGTAATAAACCCACAGATATTTAAAAATTTATTGCTAGACAAATATAGTAATTTTCTATATAGTAAGTTAGAAATAAAAATTCATAAAGAGCACAAGATAAATAGCTCTTTCAACAGGGAAACTACATCTGCAGACAGAGGACCTTTTTTGAAATGCTTGTTTTACGATTTTGAGCAATAAAAGGATTAGAATGGTACAACTGGCGATGAAATAAATTAAGTTAGTTTATCATTGGTCATATTTTCTAGTGAAGCACTCCCTGAATTTTTAAAGTACTTATTTGAGGCTACTTGGGCTTACTCTTACATCACGCCCAGAAGAAAATTAAAAAGTTCAACCTCCAGGTGTCCATGAATGAGAACTTTATGTAAAGTCTGTGAAATAGTATACCATAAATATAACTGTGTATACAATTCTGCAGTTTCAAAACAATATTTTTTAAACTTTTCAGTGTCAATGTTAAATCCAGATAACATTATTGCCGAAACTGTGTGCAGTATTCTGATGAGGTCTCGACTAAAACCTATTATTTCAGATTTGTCAGCTTCCTGATATGCACGGAGTGCAGTGTTTCTATTATTTGAGGTTCCAACACCTCCAAAACGTGGGTCGTCTACAATAAGACCAAATCACATTTCGGAATGCAACTTGTATTTACTTCTTTCTGGTGGCAATCATAGTCTTATCTAAAATTCTTGATAGCCGTTTCTGAATTGGAATTCTGTATGCCATATGCAGTACACACTCAAACAGCTTGATCTAGGCATGAAGTATTGAGATACCGTTCCGCAAATTCTCATTTTTCATTTCTTGTTTCAAAACTACTGGTAGATCATTCGTGAATTTTGGTGAGATGCCGCATGCACTGCAGCATTCAGTTTAAGTTGTAGCTGAAGAGATAATGGTTTGCACCTTGCCGTAAATCATTGTAATATCTCAAACATGATATACATCAACTTTCTGCACAGCAGTTGTCACTTTAGAAACTCAGAGTGACTTCATATTTTCAATTGACTCAAATTCTTCCAAGACCACTTGTTTTGTTTCTTTCATGTAATTAAACCAAACAGGTCTGCAATAAACAGATGATGAAGGTTTGTGACTCCTCCACACAAATTCCTGCTTGGCATCTTTAAAAGTCTTATGGCACAAAGCATGTTAGAAATATAGTTTCTTCAATTGCTAAAATTCTGCATGCCTCATTTGTACTTCATTGTTTATATATTGACTGACCAGTTGCACTATCAAATCCTATTTTTGATGTAAGGGCAAGTTTTCTCACATTCTAAGTGCCTCTGAATCAGCAGTCAGCATCTCTATCTGAGCCTCACAAAGTCGCTATGCTGTGTGCTGAAGTAGAGACTGCAATGGTCATTCTGAGACCTGAATATCATCTGAGTAACATCTATATTTGGCACTCTTCAGAGCATGCTATGATGAGTATATAGATGAATTTAGTTCTAATGCATAATTACGGAGAAGTTGGTATGTTGCCTTTGATAAATCAGCATCTAAGAAGAGAGCTAATGCTTTGTCAGATAAAAGACTTGCTTTAATAACTCTAGATAATGTTTTTGACACTTCTAGCCACTGTATTTCTGCTATCTCTTTTTAATGAGTTTGAAGCTGCGTAAAACATTTTTTAGTAAAGTACAAAGCAAAGATTTTTGTATTTCTATTTATTTTGTTAAATTATAAATAGTAAAATATATCTTTTATTGCCTAAGTACTTAACCTGTATTAAATTCATTTTTTACATCATAATATTTCTAGGATTTTGATACTGATAGTGAAAGTGAGGAAGACGACACAGTTGTCAAGCCCATCGAAGTGGAAGATGCCTTGACGCACATGATGGATGATGAGACCTACCTAGAATTGCCCATTCACCGCCGCTGTGTCCCACAGAGTCAACTTAATAGCAACGGTAGATGTTAGCAAGTTGAATTTCTACTCGTTAGTTTTAGCAGTGTTTCCGAACTAAAATAATATTATTCCGAACGGAATTAGGATTTGCTAAGCTAAGGTAGAATAGATTAGGCTAAACGAACCATACTTAGAATAATTTAAGCAAGGCTAGGCTAATGCAGGTTAAGAAAAAAAAAGGTTACTAACTACCCTAAAGAAAAAAGTCTGGCTACACCCCTGGCTCCATTAACAAAGACTGCAGGCAAGGTACAGGGATTATGGAATTGTCAGAATAGGAGGACTGTAATAATAATAATAATAATGATAATAATAATAATAACAATAATAATAATAATAATAATAATAATAATAATAATAATAATAATAATAATAATAATAATAATAATAATAATAATAATAAAAATAATAATAATGTAAATAATAATAACAATAATAATAAAAATAATAGTAATAATAAAAATACTAATAATATTAATAATAGTAATAATAATAACCCTAATGATAATAATAATAATAACAATAACAATAATAATAATAATAATGATAATAATAATAATAATAATAATAATAATAATAATAATAATAATAATAATAATAATAATAATAATAATAATAATAATAAAAATAGTAAGAATAATAAGAATAATAATAGTAATATAAATAATAATAATAGTATTAATAAAAATGATAATAATAACAATTATAATGATATTAATAATAATAATAGTTATAATCTTAATAATTAAAATATTAATAACAATGATAATAACAATTATAATAAAAAATAATAATGATAATAAGAATAATAAACATAATAATAATAACACTAATAACAATGATAATAATAATTATAATAATAATAATAATGATATAGATAATAATAATAATAATAATAATAATAATAATAATAATAATAATAATAATAATAATAATAATAATAATAATAGTAATAATAATAATAATAATAATAATAATAATAATAATAATAATAATAATAATAATAATAATAACGATTAAAGTAATAGTAATAATAATGAAAATAATAATACTAAT
This sequence comes from Hydra viridissima, assembly GCA_014706445.1. NCBI lineage: Eukaryota > Metazoa > Cnidaria > Hydrozoa > Anthoathecata > Hydridae > Hydra > Hydra viridissima. The sequence continues at coordinate 316,033 of QPEY01000099.1, read as the reverse complement.
AATTATTATAACTAGCAAAAAGCAACCCGTAACACTGGTTATGGTTGGTCTATTACTACAATTTAAAGTTGCGAAACCTTAACTATACCCTTTTAGAAAAACGCCTTCAAATTGAAAAAATTTAANGTTTCTTTTTATAAATCGTATAAATGCGTCAATCGTAAATCCTAAAGAAAAAAAAAATGGAATTATGATACTATAATTACAACAACAAAAAAACAAAAAAAAAATAAAACACCACATAAAAACTGAAAATCGATTTACCTATTTATAGTAACCCATTTTGACATGGCAGTTAATATAAACATTTATCGAAAATGTAACAATAAAATCTGTTTCAAAGTACAAAAGGATTAACAATAGTATATATATTTATATAAAAAAACCAATTTAAGATATAAATTGCATTTTTAGCATTATGTTGTCTTGGCTTTCAGTAAATAAATAAAAGCAGTAAGTACCAATAATGAAACAACCTATAATTCATTTTTTACAATAGTCACCAACATGAAGGTGTCTATTGTTAAAAATGAATACCAACACAAAACATCACAACAATAACATAACAATAGAATATTTACATCCTTGATCCTAAAATCCAGTGAAGATAACAAACCAAATTAAAATATGAAAGGCAAAATTAGAAAACCAATTTAAAGTTAACTATATCTATCTTTTTACTAAACATATAAATACATAAAAGTATATTTGTTCTTATGTTCAAAAAGTTATTCAATTACTTCAAGTTTAGGACATTAAAACACTCTAGATTTAAAGATCAAGGTTGAATACTCTCATACACATTACGCTAAACCTTAACAGACATTATGTGTTTCCAGAATAATTAAAAAAGGCTACACAACATAACCAAGCTCTAAAGCAGTAACACCGCCTGGCCCTAAATGCTGCCAAGTCACACCTCTGCTTGAAGTACATTGCTTGGCTGGCAAGGTTATCAATCTTGCTCAACATAATCCCAAGTCACACCACTTTGAAAACATGGAAACAGCATAATTGAAACATATATACAATTATAAACAAATATGGTTTTATATAACACATTTGATTAACAATCTATTCAATTTGATGAAGAGTAGCTTGTTCAGCTACTAGAAGTGGGACTGAGCGGTGAATGAAATCTTCCATCATAAAAGTTTTGTATGTATTCCAGAGATGTAAAGGATTGTCAGGTTCACAAAAGGTCAAAGTAATTCAAAACAACTGTCTAATTTTCTTTGGCATATGTGTTAAAACTGCCTCAGAAAGAGTATTCTGCCATTCAGTGTCATCTTGCTACAGACCATTCAAAACACATGCTTCGTGAAACATTTCAAGGACAATACCATCAAACGTACACACATCCTCCCAAGATGTTGCTCCTTTTGCTTTCAAAAGTAACAGTCTAAGAAAAAACAATTCTCCGGTTGGATTAACTTGATACGTTCTTACTATCACCTTATTACCACCCCTTTGTCTAACCTTCCATTATTAATGTTTATCATCAAATATAAAATGATAAGGAATGTCTACATACGAATAGCAATGTGTTCTTTCATTTTCAGTATTTAACTTAAACCATGCTGTTAGATGCATATCATGCTGAGCTGCACGACCTAAAGCCATTTGTTCTACTCCTTCTCTAAAATACAACAATTTATTTTCAGGTAGATGTTTACCAAGTCACAGCACTTTGAAAACACGGAAACAACATAATATAAACATATGTACAAACTATAACCACAATAAGTGTGTTTAAATATGTACATAAGATTAAATATATGCTTAAATAAATAAATACCTTATATACATATTTAAACACATATTTAAAACAATTATACAACTCATATTAACACATACACAAACAGTAAAAAACAGTTTACATTATTATAAAAACACATTGATAAAACAACTATAAAGCACTTATTACCACATACACATACATATCAAAAAAGCATATATACAAACAATAAACGTGCACAAACAAAAATTTTAAAAATGACGCAAGAAAATTTAAAAAGATACAAAATATATATTTACAAACAATACTCTTTCCCTTCTTCTTTTTTTTCATAAGAACTGTAATCTTTATAACAAAGTTTAACCTTTTCATACAATAACATGTGACATGCGTTGTCAGTATTGGCACAAAATTTTAATTTATTTTTCTAAATTTTCTAAAAAAGAACAAAAATAGTTAATAGCATCAAAGAAATTTTAAAGTATTACTAACACTTTTATGGAAATAGCATTAGTATAACTTAAAATAACATCCATACTCCTATTTTCTTTCTAAAAAATAAAATAATAAAAATAAAACTGCTAAAAGAAAAACTAAAACAAACAATATCTAAACGATTTAAAGAATTAAAATCCTTTCTACTTGATCTAATAAAAATGTATATATAACGATTTCATACAGTTACTTCAATTATAATATTACCTTAATGATGATCAGTTATCTTAATATGATTCTTTATGTAATATATCAAAACTATTATTTAAATTCAAAAAGAAAAAAAGTTTTAACTCGCTTAAAGGATCTTTCTCCTATGACGGCGTGGATATAAAGAACGCGCTTTATCAAATCCTAGTAACTAATTCAAAGCCTTGTAACAAATGACGAAACGACGTTAAACATTAAACATTAAGCATTTCTGTAGGAATTATATTATAGATAATAATAATAATAATTATATAATGATAATAACAATAATAACAATGA
>QPEY01000099.1:288193-308712 GCA_014706445.1 Hydra viridissima | reverse complement strand
AGTATGTTCATATTAGACAAATGCTGCTTGTTATAAAAATCAAAACATTTTATTTATTGGTATAGAATTTGTTGTATTGGTATAGTAATTTGTTTCTTTGTATTGATACCACGCAGTCTATAAATCTGACTAGAATTGTTAATGATTCACCAGAGCAGTTTGGAAATTGTAGGATGAAATTATTTGAACTAGATGGAACTCACCATTTATTCCTCATTGCAAAAAAGTTCATCTCTGCTTGGACTGAACTTCATTATGATTACAAAGACAGAAGTAATCTGCAGTGAATACTAAAAGTATTTTTGTGTACTTGTTATTATTTTACTTGTGTACTTGTATATTTTTGTGTGCTTGTTAACATATTACTTGTAATCCATAAACCCAGATACTTTTAAAAGGTGCTATGGCTTTGGTATTTCTATCTTTTGGAGAGCTATTTGAAACTGTTTAATTTAGAAGAAGTAAAAGAAACACTTTATGGAAAGGTATTTTGTTTACAATTTTTATGACAAAGTTTTTTTCCTATACCAAAATTTTGATAGATTACTAACACTATACAAAGTAAGATATTGCAAGATAGGTTTCCTGCAATAGATTAATTTGTATAATTTTACATGCAGAAAATTTTTTAAATTTTTTCTGATAAAAAACGAGTTTGTGTTCACATGTTTATTGTATCAAGTTCACTTAAGTTATCACAACATTCAACCTTTTATTTAACTATTCCAATTTGTTTTTGCGATATAACCAGCATAGTTTTTTCTCAATAAATTGTTTCCATTTGTAAATAATTTACAAAAATTTTGTAAATGATAGAGTGATTGTTTTGTTTCTGTATTTATAGGTTGTTTTTCTCTTCTATTTAGCTTTAAGAAAAAAAGAATTTTTGAATGCATCATCTGTAAGTAACTTTTGAAACTTTGAAAATCAAAAAGTAAATTTTTAGTATTCAAATAAGCTTTGTTTTCTTTATTTTCAAAAACTTAGATAATTAATGAAAACTATTTTCCTTTGAAGTTATTAATTTTACTATCCCATAAGTTTTAACATCCCATGAGATTTACTACACTTAAAGTTTTACTACACCAAGCAAATTTTTTAGGTATTTGAATCCTTAATTCTTAAAGAAAATCTTCCTGTTACTGAAGCATCTAAAGGTAAAGTAATACTTTATTTTATAAAATTGCTTTTTGTAGATTGTATCTTAAATTGAAGTAAACCTTCAAACTGAAACTGTACTTCATTATAAGGTTTAAACTAGAAAGTTTAAAATAAACTTTATAAAGCGCTGAGTAAGGTTCTAAAGTATATTTAGGTATAAACAACTAATAAATGTTGCTAGTGATGTCTTTTGTAAGCAGGAGCATATTACAGTAAAAATAATATTGGATAAAAATTGTAGTAACAAGACATCATCAGTGGCAGGAAAAGAACTGAACTACTTGTTTTGCTTAATTAAGATAAGTCATTTAGCAACATTTGGTCGAAGTTAAAAACATGGTTTAACTGATTGAGTTTACTGTGCTTAAAAGTCAAATTTTAAAAAACCAAGATATTTACTGCTATTATTATGATTTAATTTGATTTTTCAAAATACTTTTATCAATGCTGATGAACCACTATGAAATGAGATGTTAATTAAATGTTCCATTTAAAAGACAATTTTGTGAGGTCAAGTTTTTCTTTCTTTGCAGATCTTATCTACCTATCATTTCTTATTTTCTGTATATACTTTGCCAACATAAATAATATTGCTACAATATTGCTTATTTTAATGTGTGTGATTTCAATTTATATATGTAATATATTGCTCCTAGATATATGATATATTGCTGCCAGATATATGATATATTGCTCCCATATATATATATATTGCTCCCAGATATTGAAAATGTTCATTATTTTAGGTAGGATTCTAAACTAAATAATGTAAATTCTCCATTTTTCAATGATGCTACAACATCCCAAGTTTCTCAATAAGTTTAAACTTTTCTACATATTTTAATTGGAAAATATTCTTATGACATCCATTTTTACTTTTTTCAATTGATTGTTTTGGCTTGATACCAAACCTACAAATATGATTGCTCAATTGTTCAATGATGCTTATACTTGCCAATTGTCTCAGTGAGTATAAAATTTCCTGCACAAACAAGTTTAAAAACATTTTCATTAATTTTTGAATTTTTTCAAACAAATTATTTTTTGTGTGATAATAAGCCAACCAATATAATTACTCCTTTGTTTGATGATTCCCTTGTATCTCTAGTATCACAATTGAGTGTTAATCTTTCCACATAAAAGTTTTAGAAATTAAAAAAATAGAAGTAATTAGAAAATATGAAAATATGTTTAGTGAAAATGTAAAAAGAATAAAGAAAATTTAAAAAAGAAAAAAATTAGGCTTGAAAACTTTAGAAACTAAAGTTTAGATGCAATATTAAAGAAAAATAATTGATGTGAAAGTTCATTCAAAGTTTAAGAATGAAATTTGTTAGAGAAATATTTTTAGAATAAGAATTCGGAAATGAAGGTCATTTTTGGCTGGCAAGATCTGAATTCTCTTTTAAAACACTTAGTTTTTATATTTAGGGTGTAAATGGTGTGCAGCAAGAAACCTATTTGTGGGATGATGACGATGTAAAAGTCTTGCAATTAATTGGTTCCCTCCTAATATATGGTGATAAGTTATCGAGAATGACAACTGTTTTACCCAACACAATTCTTATTAATAAGTTTTCAATTTCGTAAATTTGGACTAGAATTAACTATGAAAGACTTCGCAAATAATTTTAATTTGTTCGATGCTCTTGATAAAGCAAAAGGTTTGTATATAACCCTCTTCAGTTTTTTAATTTGAAATAAAAGTCCCATTTGGGTAGAAATAAAATTCTTTTTTTTTTTAAATATGCAAAAAATTTTCATACCTTTCCAAATCATAAAGCTTAGCAATTAACTACGTTAATAATGAAAGTATTTTGTTAAGGTGTCTAACTGTAAGGCTGCATAATCGTGCTTATTGCCACTATCCTGTGCTTGAAAAGTTGAACTTACTAGTATTTTAATCAAGTGAAATGTTTTAAACTTACTTTACTACAGGTTTTAAACAAAACTGATTTCATTGTACTTTCTAATCGACGTAAAGGCCCTTGTTTTTTGCTGCTAACTAATCTTAGGTTATTTAAAGCAGCCATAAAAAAAGGCTTTTTCTTCTACATTCATATAAACCTCTTTATAAGTAATAATATAATTCTGGTACTGGACTATTTTTAAGGTTGTTCATTGTCCGTTAAGAAACATGTGGCACATTCGTTTGAAACTTAATTTAAAGTTTGCTTATGAAACAAAACTTTGCTGATGGTTATTAATACTTCTGCATTCTATCGGCAGTATATATGTATTCTCTGGCAGTATTTCATGAGCATCTTCCACATCAATACTCATTAGAATTTTTCGATATTGCTCGAATGAAAATAATGGTGAAAAAAAAAATTTTTATCCAGTGACTGTGAACGACGATTTATATGCTTTTGGAATTCGAAACATTTAATAAACAAAGTCTGACTATACGTAAAAAAAGAAAAGTAAAAAAGCTAAACAAACTCTTATCCGACCAATGATCATTTGAAATCGAAGATTGACTTCACCAGAACTTTATGTAGATGTTTAGAAAAATTAAAATTGGCATTTAAGTGTTGTAATTATGAAATACAAATAATGCTCTCTTACTCTACAAATAGAGTAAGAGAGCATTATTTGTATTTTATAAACCTAATGAATAAAAGATTGCCTGTCATTACACATCAATAGAACGTTTATTGAGTTATATTGTACAATAGAATACACTGAGGACAGTAAACACAACCTTAACCTTTTTTTATTAAACCTTGCCATTCCTCACCAAACTATCCCCAAACCTCGCCCTTTCCAAACCAAGTAATCCCCACGCTATCAACCTCGACCCAACCTCCACATTTACGTTTTCACATATACTTAGAGCCTAAGCCTCCCTCATCCCTAGGAACAACAAATAACAAACTTAAATAGATTATATATTAAAAAGAAGATTTTTGTCTGTGCAAGTGATAGCTAGCATCTTAAGTAGTTCTATCAGTTATGATTTGTGATTACTCCATTAATAAAAGATGAATGTGCTGTAAAGAAGTTTTTTACACAGGAAGTTAATTAAAGTTTAATTTAAAAAGTTGAAAAGGAAACAGAAGAACTCTCGAGAACCGGATCAATTGTCAATTTTTGGATTGAAATGTCACTGAGAAGTTATAAAGATATATATCGAAATCAAGCGAAATTTCAATTTTTGAAAAAAACTCAACAATAAATCTTTCAAGATATTTGTGTCCAGTGTACGTCAATTAGCAGTTGTTAAATTTCATTGGAAGGACACATTCCGAAAACAGGCTTCAAGACAAGATGATGGTGGTTTTAGACAACCGGCAGAAGGTGTCTAAACGTGCCACTAAACAAGACTTAAAGAATATTTCGATAAAAAGCTCATTATGTCTATATTTTTATTTTTGAAATACATTTTTTCCAACAAAAATTTAATAATTCTTGCACCACCTTTTTTTTTTTTCTTTGTATTCCCTAGTATTTCATTTTAAAAAACATTTTAAAACAATGCAATTATAACAAAAAATAAAATAATTATAAAATATTTTCAAACTTGCAGTAAGTATAGCACTCAGAATAAATGAATTGGATGATGAACTTTAAGTTAATTTGAATTTTTTATAAAAATATTGAATACTATTGGAATTTCAATAAATAAATGGAAAAAAAACTCATTAAAATTTATATGCAAGTTTTTTCTAAAACACCTTCAGCTAAACAGTGTCTTTGAGCCCGGATATTTTTATAGTGGTCTACTGGGACCAAATGAGGAGGATTGACGTAGTGCACAATATAAAATTCAAAAATATTTTTTTCTGGGACACCCTACTCTGTATTCATGGTTTGATTTAGTCAAAATGATTTAAGAAATTTGAAACAAGAATTGAAAAAAAGTAAAGGTAAAATAGTTTGGTTATGAGAAATTTATTTTTTAAAGTTTTCAATCTTTTCTAATGATAAAAACAACTTTAGTGTAAAAAAGTGAAGAATTTTCTTGTTTATCAGAAAAAGCAGCATCTTATGTGTCATTTTGACGTGTAGCAATTCGTAAAAACAAACTTATTCAAAAAAAGCATTTGCAAAACAGGAAACTTGAACTTTAACATATCGTTTTAATATACACTATTCACCATAACTAAGCGAACGCATATATAATATTATAAAAACTTTATAGTGCGTAACCGACTATTTTGATTTCAATACAAAAAAATATTGGTTTAGATAAAATAAAGCATAAGTGTATATTCTATGCGGGAAAAAATTTCATAGGGAAAAGGTTTTTTTTTCGTCTCTTTGATGAAGATAACAAGTTACTTAAACTATAACTTTTTGTTAAAATGATAAATTATAGTAATTTAAATAAAATTTGTTTAACTTACATTCTAATTTATCACTCCAATCATTATTGATTTACTGTGATCATTATTTGCAATATTTTGTTAAAAACTATTTTCTTTTTTTAAAGAAACAAAGTAATCATTCAAAAGTTTTTTCATAAAAACCCAAAAACGAGTGTTACAGCATATAACTATCTGAAATATAGTTTATCATCATAGAAACATATTGTCATAGAAACTCAGCTTCGTAAGACTGAAAAATCCACCACAACTTGAAGGCTGAGATGAGAATGGCAATCATGGAAAAGTAATCCACTGGTCCTGTGTTGACGGCACAACTTCTTCATCGCTCTTATCCACCTGTTCTTAACAAGCTGAGTGTGTACAGTTGGGCTATTTGGATTGACATGTTTTCTTTGGTGAACGAGGACAACAATTATTCTGCCGCCAGTGACCACGATGATACTTTAAGGTGCATAGGAAGATGTTCTAAGACTTTGCAATACATCCCCAGAAAATTTTTTTTGATTATCATTAGATAACATTTCCTCATTCAAAGAATGTAAACGACAACTTTTTTTAGTGGGAGCCTGGGGAGAAATCACATATTTTAGGGGAGTGCCCAGGTCAGGGCGGGGTTGATTTTGCTCCAATTACCCTAATTTTTTGCAAGTCATCCTCATTCAACACCAGTATCAACATACTAGAAATTTGAGAATGCCCCTAGTCTTAACTTTTAAACGAAAAATTTTTTTTGATGTAGTTTGAAATCTGTCGATGATGTTTGATCTAAAACAAGCAAAAAATTGAAAAGGGTTTTTAAGAACCATACTAGGGGGATTCGGGGGATCGTTTTGAACACCACAAAATAATGCCCATGCCCCTGTATTTAGTTTTTCAGAAATGTTTGTCATAGATTTATCAATTTTTATTTTCATTTTTTTAAAAATGTTTAACATTGAAATTTACAGACGGTTATGTAATTTTCATTACTTTCTATTTACATTTTTATTGAAATAAAAACAAAGCAAAGCAACCTTTAATTACTAACAATTACTAAAAGCTTGCAATTGCTAATTGTTAACAATTGCATAATAACTTTCACACACGTTGATATACGAACTAAAACCATGTTTGTGGCCATTATATTGACATTTGATTGATATGACCGATATATCATGCCAATATTATCAATTCATATCAGAAGTTTTTATTTGAAGCATTCATTTAAAATGCCTAAACATGCAAAAGAACATAGTGATTTTGTTAAAAACTTTTGCATTTGCTGTTTCAGGAAAGACAAGGATTTAAGATCAATAAATAATGCTGAAACAACTTATTTAAATCTAAATAAAATGAAAAATGACTACTCAAACGTTATCAAAACTATATTTTCGAAAGATTATTATTTAGCGGATAATCCTGACCTTCCTACCATGCTTTGCTCAAAATGTAGAAAAAAGTTTGCAGGGACTGATCATGACTACACTATGCTGCCGTTTTATGAAGGTAATTATAACAATATTGATGTTTAATTTACTTTAGTTAAAATTAATTACGCTATTTTAGTTATTATAATTGCTATACATATGCTATAAAATTTAGACCTGAATACCAAAGTTATCAGAGGGAGAAAATGTGAATGTTTTGTTTGTGAAAAAAAAAAAAAAAAATCAAAAATGGAAAAAGTATTTCCCCCTATGGTTGAATATGTGTCAGGAAATTCTTTTTATCAAGGCGCTGAAGATGTTTTAAATAAACCTGCAGAAAGACTAATTTGTCAAGATTGCTCTGCCCAAGTGGGACTAGGAGTTCCACATCCCTGTGCGAAATTAGAACGTCAAAAGAATTTGACAGCCATTGTAAAATCAACATCCCCAACAACGCAAGGAAAAGTTCTGCCCAGTTCTATCGAAGATCTCAGCACAAGTGACTCAGGTAACACCTTAGCTTTGAAAACTTTTGGTCCGAAGCAACTCACTATCTCTTTCGGAAAAACTGAGGTTCAAATGCCTTTCGTTTCTTTAGATAAATTGAACAAACCTCAATAAAAACTACATTCCAGGTAAGTTTTTGTTGCTTAAAAATACTTTTAAAAATAAATTTGTTATGAGTTTAAAGCCAATTTTTGTAATAACTTCATAATGATTTCTAAGTGATCGCAACATGATTGAAGTTGCACAATTTTTGAGAAGTGAGGCAGGACGGAAAAGTGTGTAATATGGTTTCAATATTAAACTGATTGAGAGCAACGAAATCATTCGAAAATTTTAAAAGAGATTGAAAAAATTTATTTGAAAACAAGGAGTGTGGGTTACAGTTTGTTAATCAATATCTGTTTAAGATTAACATCTGCAGAGTGTCCTACCAAGGGCAGCATCGTTTGGAAGGCAATGCTTGCAATAAGTTGCTTAAAAACATAAACAGCATTGAACTGTTTTTTCATGAGTCTAGTCTTGGAATTTCCGCTGCCAAATACATTAAGGTACTTAGAGATTTTGAAAAAATAGTCCATGGTTGTTTTGGAAAATAATTAAGCTCCACATATGTTAAAGATTTAGAGGAGTTGTTTACGAGCTTTAGAAATCTAAGGGCTACAATTCCTTTATAGGTACACATAGTTGAGCAACATATTATCGAATTCATCAACATGAAAGGTGGAGTCTTCGGTATGAATAATAACTTTTAAGTTTGATAAAAAATAATTTATAACCTTAGTAATTAAATATTCTATTTCAACAGTTGAATCGTAAAATTTTCATAAATTATGACAAATATTTGTTAAATGAACTTGCATTTCTTTTGTACTTCTTACATTCTATAGGCTTAGGTTAATAGACCGAAAAAGCTTTCGAATCCATTCATCAGGATTTCAATCAGTTTTGGCGAATGAGAAAAGTTGGAAAGCATAGCCCAAACTATATAAAGGGCGCTAAAAAATGCGTTTGTTGCTTACAACTACAAGCACTTTTAAAGTAGCTTTCTATTTGCAGGAATGTAGTTTGTAAAAAGTAAAATATTATACTTCCTTTGAACAAACGTTTAGTATGATTTTGAAATGTAAAATATCAACTATAATCTAACTATAAAGACCAGAAATTTTCTTTTTTACTGTAATAAATAATTGTAGCAAACCCTTCTCGACCTCTAAAAGCCCTCCCCAAGGGTATGGTTCCTAAAAACCCTTTTCACTTTTTTGCTTATTTTGTATTAAACTAGATCAAATATCATCGACAGATTTCAAACTACATCAAAAAAAAATTTTTCGTTTAAAAGTTAAGACCATATAAAGTTTTATCAGGGGGTAATTTTAAGCTTTGTATGGTTATAAATCTTGAACGAAAAGAGATTTTTTGATGAAACTTGAAATCTGTCAAAGAACTTTGATCAAGTTTATGATAGAACAAACAAAAAATTTTTACGATTAAAGGAGACGTAGTTCTAGGAAGGGGGCAGTTAGGGGTCAGGGCGGGGTTGATTTTGCTCCAATTACCCTAATTTTTTGCAAGTCATCCTCATTCAACACCAGTATCAACATACTAGAAATTTGAGAATGCCCCTAGCCTCTTAGTTGCCTATCTTGAACAACAAAATTCCTGGGCACTCCCCTAAAATATGTGATTTCTCCCCTGGCTCCCAGTAAAAAAAGTTGTCGTTTACATTGAATCTAAACGACAATTTCTAAGACCTTGCAACACATCCCACTAAAAAAATTTTCTGGGGATGTGTTGCAAGGTCTTAGAGCATGTTCTAATGACCACGATGATACTTCCAGTGAAATTACTTCGACGCGTTTAGAGGCAGATGACTTATTTGGAAAAATGAACGATTGCGCACAGCTTGACTAATATTGTTTGCATTACTATCTCTATTCATCTTATTTTTGATAACATTTGTTCAATGAGGATTGCATGTTACAGTTTGAATAAATTATATTGTTTTCCAAATTCTGTGGTTTTAAAGAATTGAATCGTATTTGTATTTGTCCATTTTACCTTTTATGTAATAAAGTGATCCTAATCCAGAGAATCCTTAAAAGCACCCCAAACCAGCAAGCATTTACCACCCCTATGTTTTACAATTCTAATAGTGTTCACTTAAATCGTTTTCCATATGGTCTCATATTTCATTTACTATCTTTCAGGTTAAACTTCGACTCGTCCGACCATAATATTCGACTCCACTGTTCTACCGCCCATTTTCTGTGCGTCTTTGCAAACTCCAAAACTATTTTTCAATTCTTCGCCAATATGAATATTTTAATTGCTACACGAAAGCTGTAGAACCATGAATCATTCAAACATCGCCGTACAGTATTCCCTGAAAATCAAGTTCCGATTTTTTAATTGTATCTCTGGCACTTACAAATGGAGTTTTTTCAACAATTCCTTTGGTTTTATATTTATCAACTAAATTGACATTTTATACTTTTTAAATAATTTACTTTGCGTTGCTCCAGCGTTGTAATTATCAGTGATTTTTCGTTTGAAAGCAACTTATTACATGCCACTCTGTCGTATTTCGGCTATAATCCAACTGCGAGCTTCTAAATAACATTTGAAGTGTTTTATGTAACATAAAAACTAATTATAAAACTATTATGTCTTCCTCAATTAAAATCCAGTTTAGAAATGAACAATTTACGAATAAATTGCAGTACTGTTCTACAATTTAACGGTATAACGATCAAAGTTCTCTTTGTTTTGAAATGTTACTTTTTTCATTCATACAAAAAAAAACATTTACAAGAGAATCACAAGCGTAAGAACAAAAGAAGAATATATTCCACATTTATTAGCAAATAGTATTTCTAATAAATGTTTTGAAGTTAAAACTGTTTTATAATTGCTTTAAATATTTTTGCTTCCTGGAAAAGCATTTTGTTTTAGAGTTCCCTTAGTATTGGAGGACAGTGTATGTGTTAAAAAATTAATTAAACTTGCACAGGATATTGTGGATGATATTTAAAGGCCAGCAAAAAATATTTGAACAATAATATGCAATCAAGTTGTATAAGTAAGTTGTAAGTTGTAAAAAATTTACTGTTATTATTGTTATTAATTAATATTTAAAAACATATTCTGCTGTTTTTCGATTTTCTGGCAAAGTATTCTAATGGATTTTAGTTAAATTTTGGTTGCTGAACCTTATCTGCTATCTGTTTTTTGGCTTTCACATCAGATTTTTGAGGAAAAAAGTATTGCATTTTCGCTAAAAAATTTGATTTTATTCTTACTAACAGTTATACATATGTACATGCAAACTTACTTTATTATTAAGTTGTTTCCATAAATCCTTAATAGGATTTAGGTCAGAAGTTTAGTTCAACAATTAATTGATCATAAAGTTGTGATAGTGAATGTAAATTAGCAAGTAAATAATTTTTGAAAATAATAAAATCCTGTGCATATCATTGATTATGCTGATATAACAACTGCATAAAAATACTTTTCTTTAATGATCTTGAATATGCAACTTCTGGGGTGTCTCTCATAAAGTTCTCATGCTTAAGTCACTTGAGTGGTTTTCCATATAATTTGGGTGCTTCTACTAAATTCAAGTGCTTGCGTTCATATGAGTATCCATCTCTTGAGTCAGCTTAAATCAGCTTTAAAATTCCCCAAGAAATTCCACAGCTCTTCCCTGAATACGTCCCAAGTTATATCTTCTATAGCATATATTGTTGTAACAAACTGTGAACTCCTTTCTGATACAGCAGAAAAATGATTAGCATATATTCAGCACAAGTAACCTTTTCATGAATACAGTATTACCACTTCTTTAGAACACTCATTATAATTTATCAAATTCACAGAATGTCCTTGTATGATTGAATTGTATATATTTCTACTGTGAAGTAAAATTTCAAGCTTCTTTTAGAATAATCAATAAAAATTCTATATTTAATAGTGAGAAGCCCTTCAAAATCATTACAATAATTAGGCTGAAAATCAAAACTACTTTCACAGTGCTGCTTCTCTATTGCAGTGTCAGAATTCAGCAGTCTTTTCTCTTACAGTTTGAAAGCTTAAAATTAAGCAGAATGGAAAATACGCACCTTTTGCAAAATCATTTAACTCAGAATGATTTGATAAAAAAAAACTTTTTCACAATTATCATCAAATGGATTTAAAGATCACTCTCATTATTCATCCATAGAATCAGATGACTTGAAAGCTTCAACAACAATATCTGATAGTTACAGAGTGCAAATGTTTGCATAGCAGATGTGCAAATGTTTGCATGGTAGATGGAGTTTTAGATATTCAAGTTATAGCTTATTTTTCTTTTTGAAACCTTTTGAGTAACAAGGCAGAAATAGCAATTGATTAACTGGAGCACTTTAAATAATTTGTATGCCAAGCTGGAGCTCAGTAATCTTTTCTTTAGTACAATCACAAAGTTATGACATGTTTTGTCATGGTCATAATGTACTAATTTAAACACTATTACACCAGCAAATAAAACAGGAAAAAAAAACCTGCATCATTTCCACGTATTCTTCTATTGCATATAGTAGCTGTACCACGAAAATAATAGGAAACTATGTAACTGTACATAGATATATTTACACAACCACATATAACTAAATTAATGAAAACTGTTCATTCCTAAAACGCCGAAAAAAGAAGAAGCAATTTGTAATAAAGTGGTACCGCAATAATTACGCGGTACCAACGTCTTATGAAAATCCATTTCGTAATAATAATAATAATAATAATAATAATAATAATAATAATAATAATAATAATAATAGTAATAATAATAATAATAATAATAATAATAATAATAATAATAATAATAATAATAATAATAAAAATATTACAAACAATGATAATAATAATAATAATCATAATAATAATAATAAAAATAAAAATAATAAAAATATTACAAACAATGATAATAATAATAATCATAATAATAATAATAATAATAATAATATTAAAAATAATATTAATAGTAATATTATTTACAACTCTGCTGTTATTAATAATTATTCTACATTTGTAAAATGTTTATTAACAATTCCCTATATAGGGATAAAGTTAGTTATGAAAATTTTGCTTAGAACACGGCATTATCGCCGTGTTCGAATGCATAAATGTTAAAAAGATAGAAGACTCAAACAATAAAATAACTAAATAGTGCATAATAACATTAAATAGCGATACATTAATTTATTAAAAATACCTTTAATTGCTTTGTATAAGAGGGGTAGCTTTAAAGGACGCTTTCCCTGGTTTCCAGTTTTATTGTTTTTCGCTTGACTTTGCCTATGTAACACTTCGTTCAGACATTTGTTTACTAATTGAGAAGGTGTATTACCCCCCAGCTTTTGCAAACGTTGGATCTATATTAATAATATCAAAGTTCTCTGATAAACAGATATTATGTTTTACAATATATAAATCTTAATCTAATCATTACGTTCCACTAAAGGTATGTGAAAAAAACTTGGAAATTGCAACACACCAGTTTAATAAAGGATCTTTATCTGTTGTAAAAGTCCGTTAACATTTTTTTCTCCCAATATCTGGCAGAGAGTGTATTTTAAGTGTTATAGTTAGACTTCAATAGTAGCGTTTGATTAATAAATATAAAAAAGGACTCAAAAACATTAATTACCATTAATTCAAACTCACTTTTATCAACTAATTTTCTCTCTAGCTGATTAAATTCTTAATACAGAACGAAGAATCATTAGGTTTAGTTCACTGTCCAAGTCGATTAATAGCAATAAAAATATTAGCTTGTGTTGTTTTCATCTCTGCCATTTCCATGAAGAAAGTGATTTGCCCTGTATTCAATCTTTAGGAGAGTAAACAAAAAATGGTAACAAAAATACTCATATGGTGTGTAACTTATTTTTTGATATACTATAGCCTTTTAAAATAGTTTTGAATGGAAGAAAGATTAGAAGATTTTCTTCATATTGCCACTTGTAATTTATATTACTTAGGGTGATTGCGTTATGAATCATTAGAGTCTTTGACAGAACTAATAAAGGAATAGTTGTGTCAAGCCAAATTTTGTTAGTAATAAAAAGGAATACTTACGCCTGAGATCCATAGTCTTGAATGTAATTGGAGGTTCACCATAGTTTCCAAGAAGATAGTTTGTATTTCTCTGCAAACCATCAACATTCTGTTGACTAGAGGGCGGTCTAAATGACGTCATGTTTTTTCTCGGTGATTTTTGAGATTGTTCTGAAGATTTCGGTAATTCTCTTGACAACAAACTTAAGTTTCTCATTGACTGTCTATGGTGTAATGAGTTCAATGTTGAAGATTCTGACAGATAAGTTAGGCTACTTGAAGAACATTGTACTTTTCTTTGTAAAATTGGCTCTTCATAATTAGCAAAGGCAGCATTTGAACTCAGATTTGAAGCATAGATTGGTAATTTTTGTATTTGTTGGGACAGTGACTTTCTTGGTGACGGACAAAGAACAGTACTGCTTGAATCATCTACATCCAATATGAAAAGTTTTTTTTAATCATTACCTCTGGGCTTTTTTCGTGAACATGCTTCTCAATATTGAATTCAAAGTCATCTGAAAAAATATTGATTTAAAATTTACTTGGATCACTAAAGATCAACACAATTTATATATATATATATATATATATATATATATATATATATATATATATATATATATATTAGGGTGGCCCTTATTTTTAAACTTTCAAATTGTTTAGCTTCCAACCCCATTTCTTGTTCAAATCATGAAAATCAATGATATATACAAAATTTTAGCGTAATTGGACAACTGTAAGTCGACTCTCATCGTCCATGAAGTTTCGAAATTTTTGCTCTGACAGTCATTTTTGAGGAGAAAAGTTTAAAAACTGTTTCCAATACTGTTTGTGCTGCTCGTGTAAAGTGACTTTTAGATTGTATTCTTTTTAGACGGTAAAATGCTATCAAGTTCGCCTGGGTGTTTGTCACAAAAGTTAAGATAAGATTTTCATGTCTGTCTTGTTGGCTACATTTCAAATCAAATCGTCGGAGCCAAATTGCCTTCGAACCAGCAAGTTTTACGCGTTTTCTTCTACAATGTAAGAGTTCTAAAGCTTACAACAAAAGAAAGTGCAATACTGGTGATTCAAGAAGTTTCCATTTTCTGGCAAAAAGCACGAACTCCTACTAAAATAACTGACCACTGTGTTGAGAAGTTACTAAAACTGTATGATGAATGGAAAGGCTTACAAAAGAACTTGACGAGAGGTGCAGGCAAAGACAAAGAAAAAAGAAATATCTTTGTAGACAATATGGATGATCTGTTTGACATAGCTCATTCAGAAGCTTTGGAACAGATGAAAAATGAAGAGGATAAAAGTTTCTTAATCCTTCAGCGCCAAAAAAGACGACCAGGGTCTATGCTTGGTGTGGATCACAAACTAAAGTACAAGGAAAAAAGGGCACTGAAGTGCACTGCAATAGAAACTGCCAGGAGAAAAAGGACTTATGAAGAAATGGAACAACATATTGGTACTCATGAGCTTTCTACATCAAAAACTGATTATTCAGCATCAAGCAGTGAAGACATTGATAGTGGTGACGACAGTAAAAGTTCACTTGCCATCGTTCAGCAAATATCAACAGCAGGAGTAGCAGTAAAAGTTCCAACAAAAAGAGGTACATTACTGACAGAAATGCGGTTTACAAATTAATGGCTGCTGCAGAAGCTTTCTGATGTGATACTGAAAACTTGGTGATAAATCGCACTTCTTTTCAACGCCTTAGAAAAAAATTTAGAGAAGCAAGACACTCAGAAATTCAGCAAAACATTAATCTAAATGATTGCCAAGAATTAGTGCTACACTGGGATGGAAAGCTGCTCCCAGCACTCACTGGTGTTGAAAAGGTAGATAGACTGGCAATAATAGTAACTTTTCAAGGCAAGGAGCAATTGCTGGAAGTCCTTAAACTCCAAACATCTTCAGGTGAAGAGCAAGCTATGGCTGCTTTTCAAGCAGTGAAGAAGTGGGGTTTAACCGACAAAATTCAGGCAATTTGCAGTGATACGACAGCAAGCAACACAGGTCGAGTAAATGGTACCTGTACACACCTAGAAAAATTGTTCAATTGTGACCTTTTGTACCTCCCTTGCCGTCATCACATTTTTGAGTTAGTTTTGAGGAGCTGTTTCGAGTCACTGATGGGTGCAACTTCTCCTCCGGACTTTGCGCTTTTCAAAAGATTTAGAGAAGGACTGGACGAAACTCGGCAAGTACGTTTATATAACTGGTAGTAATGAAGTGCCTAATGATGTCCGTTCAACCATTCTTGGATTTGTTGAACACTACCTTTCTACACAAAAACAGCAGTGAGATGATTACCGAGAATTGTTGGAGTTAACAATGATCTTCCTTGGTGGCATTCCGAAGAACGGAATATTGTCTCGCATACCAGGAGCTGTAAGTCATGCTAAATGGATGGCAAAGGCAATTTATATATTCAAGATTTACCTGTTTCAAAATCAATTACAGTTATCACATATGAAGAAGAACTCTTTAAGAAGAGTATGTATGTTCCTTGCTCGAGTGTACGTTTAAGCCTGGTTTCTATCATCAGAAGCAATTACAGCACCATATCATGATTTCCTATTCATGTGCCAACTGATTTATTATCGAGACATAGATCCACAAGTCAGTAAGGCTGCAGCAAAGAAATTTTCCAACCACCTCTGGTACTTAGTTCCCGAAACTGTTGCTCTCGCCTTATTTGATGACAATGTTCCACCAGCAGTTACGGCAAATATGGCTCAAGTTTTGCTCGACAAATATGAAGAAGCGGAGGAAGAAAAAAATCAAGTCAAGAGATACATTCTTCCCGAAAAAGACTTTTCTTCCTTTCCAAACATCAAGTTTCCATCTCTGTTAACTCCTGGTACAAAAACATTCTTCAACAGATTTTCTCTCAGCACCGATTTTCTGAACAAAGACCCTTCAGTATGGAAGGATGATCCTGGTTTTAAAAGTGGAATTGAAAAACTTAAGAAAATAGTGGTTGTGAACAATGTTGCGGAAAGAGGAATCAAACTCATTCAGGATTGTAATAACATTCTCACCAAAGACGAAACTGAGAAACAATTTGTTTTACAGATCGTTGCCGGAGACCGTAAAAAGTACTCAACTGCTACTAAATCCTGTCTTATGAAACAGCAATGTTCAAGGTTCATTGGTTCACATTATGTTTTGATTCTATGGACGTTATTGTTGTACATGAAAATGGTTTTGCCTTATAGCTTTTTGGTCTAGTAAATAAGAATATGGTCGATATAGACAAGAGTATGTCGCTTTTGAACGGAGTTAATCATTATGCATATTATGTTCCAACTCAAAGGCGTTTGAAGGTCGCCTTGCAGTTGTCCGACTAAGCTGAAATTTTGCACAGTATCTTATTTGGTTGATTGGAACAGGATAAGGGGTTGGGAGATGCAACATTTTCACTTTCGAAAATATATATATATATATATATATATATATATATATATATATATATATATATATATATATATATATATATAACATTGTCATCAAATAAGGCGAGAGCAACATATATATATATATATATATATATATATATATATATATATATATATATATATATATATATATATATATATATATATATATATATATATATATATATATATATATATATGAAATCAGTTAGGCAAGTAAAAATACAGAAAATAGTCTATCAATTATTGAAAGTGGTCTTGCCAGACTGGTAGGCGAAAATATTAAAGTTATTAGTTTTTTCTTTTACCTATTTATCAATTTATATTAAGCAGCAGCATTAACTGTAAGAATTGTTATTGTTATAGTGATAGTATATTGTTAGTTCTTTTTCAAAATCAACTATCTTAATAGAAAGCCTATTTGTGATTTTAAATATTTTTATATTACGTTATATTAAATACTTTTTGACAAGACTTAGTTAAGTCAGGAATCTTTGCTCAAACTAGAAAGTCTTTCCAGGAAGAAAATTAAATTCAAATCTAGAATTGAGTGCGGAAAGAAACTTGCTTTCAGGGACATTACTTCACAAATATTCAGAATCAATATTCATGCAATCGTTGCACATATCCATTGTGCCTTTTTCAAGGCATATTTTCAGCAGATCAAACTCCTGCAAACTCATATCTGGCGTCAGCCATTTACTTGTATAATAATGTATAGGCTTCTTCCCTTTTGGAGGCCAGTACACTATCTTTTGATTTCCATCAACCCAATGCAAGGGAACCATGCACTTTTTCGTCAAACCTTCTTCATTTATGGTCACAACAGAATTTCATTTATGGTCACAACAGTCTTCTTATGGAACTAAAAAGAAAAACAAAATATTGTTTATGTTTTAACAAACAGGTACATAAAATGACACAAATATGAATATGGTGTGCAAACAATGTCACATTCTGAACAAGTAGTTGTCAAATATTAATATTGTCAAATAGTCTTATTTTATTCATATTGTCAAATAGTATTTTCAAATTGTTCATACAAAAAAAAGTGTCATCAATATTTCTGTCTTTAATAAACATGAAAAAAAAGTCATACATGTCATATTATTCAACTTGCAATTTGTAAAATACTGTTTTCAAAAGTTAACTTTTGTAAGTAAAAAATTGAAGTGTTTCGATTTATGTTTAATTGGCCGAAAACATACACCCATGCAGGTGTGGGGTCTTAAAAAGGAAGATAAATGTTGCAACTTTAACAAGCCTGACAGAATTATTTTAATCTATAAATACATACTAACAAGTAAAATAAACAATATAAAAATTTTTTTTCTTATGCTAAATCTAATACTATATTTTCATGCTAATAAACCAACTCATGTACCAATACTGAAATAACAAACCCATCTTCAACTTTCATACCACATCATTTCTGCAAAAAGTTGTCTAACGCAAACAACAGGTTGAACGCTATTTCTAAAAAAGTATATTCCAATATCTTTTGATGGGAGAAAATGAGTGAAGTAATTTTCCAATCATTGTTTACGATATGATTGGCACTGAAATTGATCTTCAGCAACTTGTTTTGTTAAGAAAACTACAGTATTCTAAGTTAAAAAGTAATTATCTTTTTTAGATGTAGTTATTTTACTTGTCAACTTCTGTAACAGAACTGCATCATCCATTTTATCCAATATTTTTAAAACCTGAACCAATAGATTGTGTTTGCTACGTACTAACTGCTTTAACTTTTGAAGGTTATTCTCAAATTTAAAAGACGATATAATGTCAAGAGAGACGTGATAAAAAAAAATCATCATCACATAAATGCAAGAGACTATGGACATTGAACACACAAAACAACTCTCCAAAAATTTCCAGGGAATTTACTACAAAGTAATTTAGGAGTTGACGAGCACTTTGAAGATTCAAATTACGAACATGAGTATTACTTTCGCACAAAAGCCTTATTGCAACAGAAAAGCTAATAAAGTGCTTGTAAACAGCTGTGTCTAAACTTCCTTTTAGAATAACTATGCCAGTATTAAGCAAAAACGTGCGCAGTTCAGTTGCTTTCCACCAAACAAGCTCACTTAACGTTCTGGGTTGTCATACAAAATCACTTGGTAGCCTTCCATTCAAACCCACAAGTTTAAAAGTAATTTGACTTATCATATTAGTTGATATTTTTCCAATATTGGTACCTTCAATAACCTTTTTTAAAAAATATAACCATCTCCGCATACACCCTAAGCACACTTGATGCATATAATCTAATGGAAACATGTTGATAAAGTTTATTGTTTTAAGTTCTCTCAGAATTGGATTACTTTGTTAATGAGATCTTCCATTTTCATCCTTTTCCTTATAATCATCATTTTTAAATTTTTTACTTGTTCTTAAACTAACACCTTCTTGATGTGTTAAGACTACTCGGTAAGTAATACTTTTGCCCACTGTTTTACATCTCTCACAAGAATGCAACCCAGAATGAGTAACAATTCCTTTAAGCAAAGCTCTAGCAGGCGCATCACAAATAAAAGCATAATTACTAATTTTGTAATTAATTCCGTTAACATTGATAAAATTATCCTGCAAATCTTTTAACTCATTAACAAAGTCTCTTAAATATGTATCCAAGTGTGATTTGGTGTTCCCACAATAAAGTCCTACAACAAACGGCCACATAGGCCACAGCTGAGTAGAACTTAATTTGAATAATGGCATTCCATTAATATTGAAACTTAAATACAAAGAAGTTTCTGAAGTACAGTGAAGAATAATTTGCTTTGTAACTTTTGCCTTTAAACCCAAGTAGATGAAATCTTCATTATCAAGATAAGTGCAAATTATGTTTCGCTTAGTATTCAACAACGTCCTAGAATCTTTAGGGACATTAAAAGAAGATTCTAAAAATATGTTTAAGATTTCGTTTATACATTGTTGTGTGCACCCATTTTTAATTGCCCAACTGCGTAGTTTTAAACATAAAGCCTCATCATAACTGTAATTTTCAGTTATATTTTCATGACAATTTGAACATTCATTTTCTGATGGTAAGTCATTAACAACTGGATCATCCAAACAATGATTTACATCATCTGGAGATGTACAACTGTGTTAAGGCTCAGCTTCATCTAGGGGCTCTGGATTCACTAGAAAATTTGACACGAATTTATCTTGCATTTGTACAACTGCCCTTCTACGTGCATGCCAAGAAGAAAGCGAACTAAAAAGTTTATTGTTATTTCAAACATCTTCTTTCTTTTAGTAAATTTTCGTTTAAATTATTTGATTGTTAGTTATTCTAAATGGACTAAACAAAACATTAATTTAAACTTAATCTGCAAAACCTAGTGTTTTAAAAAACTCCTATGGGGTTTATTTAAAACAAAAAAAATTTAAACCCCCCCAAAAAAAGTTTAAAATTATCTACTGTAGATTGAAAAACAACAAAATACTCATAGCCTTTTATATATATATATATATATATATATATATATATATATATATATATATATATATATATATATATATATATATATATATATAAAATACTCATGACTATATAAAATACT